>JAURVB010013360.1:0-30251 GCA_033002965.1 Piper betle | reverse complement strand
AAACAAGAGAATCTGGTCCCATAAGGATGAAGACAATCACAGGCCAAAAGAACTAGGATTAAGATGGTATGTACCTCTGATGAAGATGAATTAGCTACCTTCCTTACCATGCATGCATCACTTCCTCGAAGCAGAGCAGATCCATTTTCTTCTTATCTAACAGTTGGCAATGGATCAACATGATGAGAAATTCTTTGATGATCTTGCTTTAGCTGTTGTTGACTACTTGATTTTGATAATCTTTTTTGCAAGTCATTGCTTTTGCTAAAAGCAATGTCTAATAAGAAGTTATCCTCCTCTACCAAATTGTTTAATACAGAGAAGCACATGGCAGATGCCCTGTGTTTGGAGTATGAAAAGATGTATTCTTTGTCCTGTCTTTGCAGACTAGGACGCTTTTCAGAGATGGGATTTTATCTTGTGCTTAATGAGTTAGCGGGAATGGTTTATTATCCTAACCATGCAAAACCATACAAAGTGTTGGTGGTACTTCTAGTCTTAGACCCATGAGCTTTAGAACAAATTAAAGTGCTGCTATTGGTTTTTTTATATATGAAAAAGAAAATCAAAGTGCTGTTATTATTGGTTGATAACAATAAAGCATGCCAGGATTCCAGGTTGCAGAGAAGTAGAAGATAGAATGAGTACATCTTGACTTCTTTTGGGCAGAAGTAGCTACCAAATACAGGTCTCCCCTGTTACCAACTTACCACAAATGTGTCTATTGTTTCCAGGTTTCGTAGACTTGCAAACAGCTCTAGTCCCCTTTGTACGCATGTAGAATACTAGAATTTTACAGCAGGCAGAATCTCATCGTATTTGAAGCTTGAATGGAACAGGTTAGAATTGGCTAATGAACTTAAATCCATTGGGGCCTAGAAAGGAAACAAGGTGTTGTGGAAGTAGTCATTAATGTTTGGTAGCTAAGGTGGATCTGTGGTCTGTAGTTGAGCTTGCAAATGCAGGCCCTGGTTAGTTGGTTGTACATCGGTAACAGACGGTGGTAATGGTTGGGATATGCTAGTAGGGGTGCTACCAGCTCAATTGAGCTAGAATTCACGCAATATTCTAGTCAATTTGGGTTGAAGTATCAAACGGGCTCGAGCGCATCTCTGGTTAGCTCAACTCGACTTAAACCTCGATATTATATAATAAATAATAAATTTTATATTTTTTTAATAATTAATTACATAAAACATAAGAAAATAATAATTTAAATCATGTCCTAATAATGGTTTCATATGATAAAATGATAGTTTCATAAGCAAAGAAACTATTTGGTTTTATAATTCAGATGAAGTTGAACTATTTAATCCTTCAAAACTAATTTTATTTTAAACTATGTGAAAGAAAAATATAGATAATGAAGATTAAATTTTCTCATGTTCTGCTTGAACTCGACTCAATTTGAGGCCTATTAAGCTCGACTCAGAACTCAAAGACAAACGAGCCAAGTTTGTGTACAAATGAACTCGACTCAACTTAATCGATTAGCACCCCTATATGCTAGTGCTAGTGTTAAAGAGACACTTAGTTTTTAAAGTGTAGGAATGAACTCCTCTTCTGTAAGAACACTAATGTATGGAAATTGAGCTTGTTCCACACTCAACACTATTAATTGTGTTTAAAAACACACTAATAATTGTGATAAATGATGTAAATCTTATTTATTTATTTCATTATTAATTGCAATAAATATTGTAATCTTATATATTTGCCAACCATATTGAAACCAAGTAAGAACAAATCCTGCATTATATTTTGCAATTTTCGCAAAAGATATAAAATAAAAAATAAAACACTGATTTTTGCTTACAAAGGTCATTTAAACTCTTGATAACAAGGGAGTTTAAACTTTAAATGTAACACCCCGTTTTGGTTCACCGGCAAACCAAATCGAAAATACTACTGGTAACCGAACCTTTTGCTAATCTATTTAATTCGGTCAAACTGACCCGGATCTAACCTCAGCATCTCAAAATGGTGATGTAAGTATTCAAAACATAGATGAGGTGCTTAGGCGCTATTGTGGTTCTAGATGTATGCTATGATATGCAATCGTGTTCAAAACAAAGCAAACACATGAAAAGTTCAACAAAAAAACTATTTTTAAAACAAAACGTATTGAGTTTTCCCTAATAGTACAATAGGGACCATCATGTCAACAATAAACAATACATATATAACAATAAAAATGGAGAACGTAACAAAACATAATATTTTCTCACAACTTTTCCATCATCGACATTTTTCATTATTTTGAATTGGGTCTCGAACCCATTAGCTTATCTTCCTCATTCAAATCATAATAGTACCACCCACAGATCATTTCATGCAATAAGACATCAAAACATTCATATACCACCATTAACAGTAATTCATCATATCACGTTCTCCTTCAGCCTCGACAGGTACATGTATGCAAATTACTTTGCCGCTCTTTTGCAGTCCTGACAGTGCTTAGTCCTTTAGATTCTCACCTACATATATAATACAAAAATGTCAGTAACGAGTGTTACTAGTTCAGAAATAACTAATAAACAAACTGGCACAAAAGAGTTGACACTCCTGTCAAATAAAAAATATTTGTAAACTTATTCATAAAATCTCTTATAAAGGCGCTAATTAGGAGCCGACAACCTCGGCTTGCCAGCATCCCATTCTATCTCATCTCACTCCTTGACAACTTTAAAACTATCCCTTACGTGGGAAAATTAATTTTTGTTTTTTCATCTCTCTATATCATCCGTATCATTCCTAGCCCTAAGCACAGAGGCCGAGCACTCTCAGGCATGCACCTTCAATACCCTTTGAAATTACAAGTCTAGATATACATTGCATTGCAGTACCTATAATTCTCTACACTTCTTTGAGTTTAAGGAACTCAAAGGTGGAGTTTTTAGAATCTTTTGGGAATGGAATGACCCACTTACTAATCCAGACCCGCTTTGACTAGCATGCATCCACTAGCATAGCACGGTTGTCGATTGACTAGCACACGGCCTCTCGCGTAGCACTGTTGTCAACTTTCCCTTGTCTCACATCTCACTAAAAACTCGAGAAAAGTATATGTACATTTTACCTAGGTAAGGATTGTATTATAATAGACCTAAAGACATCATGATTTGGTTCTGACTTTTCAAAAACAAACTCAAGGAATCTCATCCTCAAGGGTTATTAATCTGGAAATTCTTGCGACTAAATGGCCTATGTGGAGTAGGATACAATAAATCCACCGCTCGACATGTCCACTTACCTGTTAAAAATAAATCACGATAGAGTAAAGGAGTCAAACCAGAAGTGAGTTTTAGACGGACCTGGTAAAAGCTCCAATCGTGTCCACGCCCCTAAGCGGCGAGCTCCTATTCCGTATCTACACATCAAAATTAAAAGCTAATGCCCGCTATGATGCATTCACATATCGTATATCACACTCACATCAATGCATTCATCACATTAAGTCACACACATCAATCCATATCGAGATTTTCTAGACTATGTTGCATTTGATTAAGAATACATGCTCATTTTACTTAATTAGTTCCTTAACATTTATTTTAATACAATTAAATTCACTCAATATCATTCTTATTTACAACAAAAATAGTTATCACATTAATCAATCAAATCTTAGCATGTTGTGCTAATAATGATCACTTTTAAGTAATTAGGTTGGAGTTAATTATACCTCGCATCGTTGGCAATCGACAACAACTAGAGTTTGTCGCCCGGTTCAAGATTCAAATTCGGTACCCAATAGCGTCTGAAGTTCAATAGAGTTCGGCTGGACGAATTAAGTGAAAATCCTGCAATTTCCAGCTAACCAAATTTCAGCTAATTTGATTTTTCTACGGTTTCCGGCAGTTTCTAGTAGCTTTCCGATGGCTTTTTAGGTGAGGTGATCAGGACGATGGGTCAGCTTCTGCTTGGCAATCTCAACCCGATTGTGGTGCCGGTGAGGGCAGCAGTGGCGGCGATGACCGCCAGCAGCGGCAGCAAGTCGGTCGGGGTCGTTTGGCTTGTCTGATCGGCCCTTGGTCGGTCTCAACGGCAGCCCTCATTATGGGGGAAAGACTCCTGGAGTTGAAGGGGGTGACAACGGCAGCACAATGACGACGGAGTGGCGCAGCCAAGGTCAGAACGGTGCTGGGACGTGTGGCAGTAGGGCACGGCGTCAAGGCATCGTGGAGGTTGGTCGGTGACTGGAAAGGCTGGGGATGACACGGTGACGCTCTGGCAGAGCTCGGCGGCGGTGAGCAGCCGAAGGTTGTGTCAACAGCAGGAGGGGAGCGGCAACGAGGTGAGGGAGGGAGAAAGGTGGGGGAAGGGTTTCGGGGTAATTTCGTAGTTAAAAGTTAACTAGTCTTCGACTAGAGTTAAAAATAATAACTAACTCCTAATAAATTTAAAAAAATCTAAACAAATACAAAAAATCCTATAAAATATAATACGCATGATAACATCAAAATGCCATATTCTATAACTAATAACCCACCTAAACTACTATCTATCACGTCATAATGCATTATTTGGCTTAAAGATAATTCTACGATCAAATATATATATATATAAACTTTGATAATTTATTTCTCATCATTTTTTGAAGTTATCATCGTATACTTGGGTACACTTGACCCTCATCATCCACAAATCACGGTCGGTCCTGGCTTAGCATGCGGGTTATGAAATTGACTAAACTCGAACTAACAGTTGAATTTACTGGTTCGCTAATGTGAAACTCTAACTCGAGTCACGGGTTTTACGTTGAAACATTATCATCACGTTGTGATTATGCAATAATCAATACTTCTTTTTATATTATTTACCTAACTATTTGACCACCAACATCAACTCCAGGTGATGTCATTAGATGAGTTGTAGAATAAGAATCTGAAATATAAATATAATTATAGTGGAAGTTATAATTAAAAAATTCTAGCATGTAGAACTTTTGTGAGATTCCACTAGAGGTAAGATGCAACATATTACAGGGGGTATATTTATAGATCCTTAATCTTGATCAATTGTTTTAGGAGGATAACTTAAAATCGTAAATTTGTACTTAAATTGAGTCATTACAAATATAAAAGCCTAATTACAAAAAAACCCAAGAGTCTTCTAAATAGTTAGCAGGTTCAATACACTTCCGATGTAAATGGGCTGGGCTTCAAGATATTGCAAACATTCTAGTGGGCCCATTTTCCCTGGATCATCTATTATATCCATTTCCTTTCCCTCTTCTTATACAATTTGCCCAAGAATTGCGTAAACTCTAAATTCTCCATTCTTATTCTAAATTAAGACAAACAGATTTGAGAAAAAATATTTCTTTATTTATTTTTTCATATGAGAATCTTCCAGTCCCATGCACATCTGTGTTTGATCTCCACCAAAATCTAAATTCACTAAAGCTTCTTTGGCCACTTTGCATGGTGCCCAAAAAGAAAATTTACCATTGCAAAGGGTTACCTTCTTATGCACTAACATCCCATGTTGCTTATTTCTATGTGCCATTCAACTCAAACATAGTGAACAACGAAAAACATAGGCAGAAAGCAAAAGGCATGGCAGTTCAGAATAGGTCTTCACACAGCCAACGGTGATCAAGCACATAGTGGAACAGGGAATTTGGTGAGTTTTAGAGCTTGCAGACAAGAAGAATTTGAGCTTTGTTTTTTTTCCATTAATGTTTACCGACCTAGTGGAGTCTGGGGTCATTGAATTATAAAGCACCGGTTCATATTGTTCTGATATGCAAACAATCAAAGTGGATGAGATCTGATATCTGAGTGCAGATAGGTTTGAACCATCTGAGGCACGTGAAGAAGATAAACCCTGGCCGGCCACCACACCAGAGAGGGCGAGCCAAAAGAACAGGAAAGAAGTATGTCATCTTCCACCGTCAATGGTGAAACCTGCACCTTTTTGTACACTAAGACAGATTTATCAATTAAAATGGGCAATTTGCAGTATCTGGGTCTGATCTAAATCTAAACAAATGAAGGTAAAGTAATTTGTGGCTCTTTTTTTTCCAAAGTGAGTAATTTGTGGCTCATGGAAATTAGGACAAACTACTTATATCAGAGCATCTCTCAACTATTCGCAGAAAGCCATGATTCTTTGTCTGAGCTTGAGGAATCCATAACAGATCTATTATACTGATTGAAATCAAGTTTTGATGCCAAAAAACTGGCATTGATTTACTGCATACTTTCGCTACTAATTAACGTGATATATTGCCACTTACTTCTTTCTCATACAAAACAATTCATGCCGGCAACCTGCTGCACTGTGCTGTCAGTGAGTTAAACCAACCTTGCCAACCCTTTCCTCCATATAAGGTGATATGTTTTTGTCTTTTTACTGTCTTACCTATTGCTTGATGCATCAATTCCATATATATACAAAATATAGATAGAAGAAATTGTTTTGTCCATGTTTGTCTAGGCCGCTAAGCTTGCTTGCATTGCGAGGTTCAAACCATCTAAAGTAACTCACCTGTTGTGATTGTAATTAATTAGCAGCTCCAGAAAACCATCATTGGAGAATCTCCATCTTATAAAATCCATGATAAACAAACCCACATAAAGATAAGGACAATGTTTTTTGTTCTCTTTAGAAAAGTGAACAAAAAACATTGCAGATTTTTGTTGTTCTCTTTAGAAAAAATAAATTTACTCCCAATACCTCTGATATATAAGCCAAAGGCCTGCCCAAGTTCTTTAACAGAGAACTTTTATTTCTTCTCCTTGTTCCACAACTCTTTAATATTTTTGATGGGTGTAGACCATTCGGATATCTCTCACCCTTATCCCCAATCACTCCAGTTGAAACTGTATCAATCTTTCATATTTTCAGTTCCCATTCTCTTCACCATAATTCTGTTCCTCTTGTTTTATCTTTTTTATGAAAAGGAGAAGATCTTCAATTCCCTCCTTTCCCCAGCAGGTGCCTCCAAGAAGTTTCAACCAAGCCACTTCACTTCTTTCACTCGTAATGTTCTTTCGTTCCATTTCAACTTCTAAAAAGGCCAATATTGTGCATGCATGAGTTTTATGGTTCTCCCCACATTTGCATCAATAAGAGGATGATCTTATTATGTTTTAAATATGACATCCATTTATATTTATTTCTTGCCTCTGTTTCACCAGCCTTTTGACATGGCTCTGAAAAAGGAATTAGAAGAAGGCCTACCAATAGTTATATTTGATGAAGAGAATGCCAATTCAAGAGAAACTCAGTAAGTAGTCCATTCCTTACAACATTCCAATTCCTTTCACTTGAAAAATCTACAGGCTTATATATTCCATGATTGATACACCTGACTATTTACGTTTCCCATTGCATTCCGTGACTTAAACATTTTGGTGTTCACCAAATATTCTTTATTAAGATACTTAACCAACATAAATATTCACACTAAAGAAAACTCGATGCGATAAATATACTCAAAAATGTTTTCTTTTTGCATTCTCTATAAAAATTAAATTTTATGTAACCATTGGAAATGTATAGGTGTTGCGTGTGCCTCGGCGACTTTGAGATGGAGGAGCAGTTGCACCAAATCCCATCTTGCAACCACATCTTCCACATAGATTGCATCCACCATTGGCTAATTGCAAACCCAACTTGCCCTCTGTGCAGAGTCCCAGTTCTTCCTCTCAAAAAAGGCCCACTTGAAAAATTCGTTGCAGTTCAAGCAGCAGTTGAGGTTGTCCAACCACCTGGTACTCTCCATGAAGGATCATCAACCAGCGGGGAGCCATGTTCATCAAATCCTAGAATCCCAAGAGAGCCGTCAGAACCGGCTGCTGTTTCCTAACCAATTCCAGATGCAAGGTTTGTGAGATGTTACACAGTAATGACAATTAGGAACGTCTCTTATAGCTACATCACATTTTGTATGATAACTAGGGTAATATATATCAGCGAAGATGGTAATAATTGTTCCAGTTAACGGCAAATATTTAAGCGAACGGTCACTACCTACTATGACCAGCCACCTGCTTGATACTTTGATCTCTAACCAAAAAACATGATTAGAAGATATCACAGCCAAGGGAACATAGACTGTTCGTCTGCTAGAGACGAAAAAATGGAGTTCTTTGAAACTAATAATCAGCAGATAAAAAGCAGTCAACTGCTGCCCATCTCAGAACTGCCTAGGACTGCACCTTTAAGGGCTCTGGAGTAGAACGCAAAATAAAATCTGCAACCCAAAATTTGATTATACAGGTACTATGTAGGCGGATAGAGCTGTTTAAGAATTGGTGGAGGGTCTTCCATAGCTTGAATCGCTATATTGACGACCTCGGTTAAATAGTGCAAGGCGATGTTTCTAACGCAAAATCAAAGCTTTCTTTAAAAAAATGCAGGAAATGAAATATATTCATATCAATGCGTTTTAGCTTCAAAATCTTAGTACAATTTGCTAGGTGGGCAAGAACATATATGGTAGCGTGCAATCTGGATGCTGAAGTTAAGCAAACATGAGCTTTTAACACTCAACTTGCAAAAAATACATCACTACCAACTTTCCAAATTACTAATTAAGTTATACCAGATTGCAAGGGCAACAAAAATAACAGTTCCAACTTTCAACTTTTCAAAGGAAGCGCTTCTCCTCTAATATATAACCCAGCTAACAGCATGTACGGGTATCCCAATAAGTACAACGGATCTGTCAGCAGAAGTAGCATTGCCCCAGGTTAGGTCATTTCCTCGAGTCTAAAATCCAGTGCTTCGATTCAAACATGATTGATGCCCAAGAGAAAAAATAAGGTAAAACTATTAACAACGAATTAAATAAAAGACTATAGGGGAACAAAAAATTCCAATGGCAGATGATTTAGTCTGTGGACCATATGACAACAAAAAAATCAAGTACAAAAAACTCGCTGCCAGACAATAACAAGAAAGTGATACAAGACAAGCCTTTCACTTTGTTTGAACTCCTGGGGAGTAAAAATAGACCCAGCAAACTCTATAGATTCTCCTCTTTTCATGACCTTAAAAATAAAAGAAAAACAAAACTGACCCTTGTGATCTGGCAAACCATCATTAGCCGAAGTAGCCAGAACCCATTGAACTTCAATCAAGCTCCAAATTCCTCCTTCACCTCCTACATTATGAAGCAAAACAGAACTCGTGCATCAATATCTTTCTACTCTAGCAAAAAAGACATAAGAAGAATAAAAAATCTCTCCCCAAGCAGAAGGATGGACTTCAACTTCCATTTTCAAATAAAATACAGTAGGACGAAGTAAAAAACCAAATCATATAAAGATGCAACTTTTTGTATAAAGGTCATCTAGGTTAGGATTATGGCGGGATAAATTATAAAGTAAAATTTTAAATAAATACAAACAAAAAGGCTTCCCAAGTTAAAGATCTCAAGACCATGCAACCTTGCAATAAAACAAAGACAAATACTGGATTATGAGGCAAAAGGCCATGCAATTGTAAATTGAAAATACAATCATCAACATAATCATACACCTATATCCTAAAATTTTGGATCAGGGATACACATCCTACTCTTCTATTCATCTCAATCAATGACCATATGAGCCCCACAATCAAAAAACTTAATATTACTTCCAACTGCCTCTATCCGTGTTGTTTTTGGCTTTTTGATACCCCTCTCCAAGCCATTATCAATGTTCAATTAATATCCCAAAATTGAAAAGATTTAATTAAATATTAGTCTGATACAGATAAAAATATGGGAGACCACTTACATACTTAACTGGAAAGACGATTATCCACTGTCAAAACTTTAGGACTGATCTCCGGACAAGCTTTCATGAGAAAAAAACAGCATCCTCATTGATGGGATTCTATGACAGTATACATACCTACAGACTCAAGGGCCTTATCAATATAAGGAAAATTCTAAACAAAAATATAATATTATCGGCAATTCAAATTCGAGCAGATAACTTGTCCTGCATCACTCATCTCCCATTTCCTATATAATTGAGGTTGGATTTCAGGAAGAAACAACAAGTTTAAAATTAAAGGTAGACAACACCAGACAAGTTTCTGATGCTTATGTTTCTACAAGCATGTCTTCTTCAGGTGTCAACCAACAATCAATCCTCCTCCCAAAAATATTTATAAAACATACTAGATGCACATTCAAAACGCTAAATAAACTCAGCAAAGAAGAGTGTGGTAATTTAGCAAGATACAGCTAGAAATAGGTACTTATTATTATTATAGTTAATAACGCCAAAAAAAAAAGAAAAAAAAGATATAGTACAGCTAAAATCTATAGTCGAGCTAAATTTAAATGGAGTAAACATATTAAAAATGTGAAGATGCTGCTCACCTAGACAATTGTGCAATTATAAGAAGCACAAAAGTTTAGCAGATGCTTCTGATTTTCTGGGTCCACAGTGTCTCTGATAATGTTTGGATATTTTCCAGGTGAACGAGCTGAGAAATTTGCCAATGATCTTACAAAGAACTCTTTTGGATCTCTAATTTCCTTCAATGGATCATATTCTTTCTTCCCAGCATTATGAAGCTGCACAAACTTTGCAGAGTAACTTACGTTCTCCCCAAAGTCGGGAACATCAGGCTCTTCCTCAACTCTTTCTATCTCTGGACGAGAAAGAAGAGTTATTATACTATCAAGCATTTTGCCCCACATTATGGCTGCTGTATTATCCAAAAGCGCGGGACATTCACATATTAGTCTTGTAGCTGCAACAGCAGACAACTTCAGCTCGACAAACCCAGTAATCATTTTCAAGTGAGAAATCCAAAACTGCTCCAAGATGGCACTGAAGATATTGGGCTGAACTGCATTGATTGAATTCACAAGTGCTTCATGCCCATACTTGATGAGGAACAATGACATGAATATCACAAGCGATTTCACAAATTTTGCAGCTCTGTGCCCTTGAAGCTTCGTGAAGATGGCAGTCCAAATGTGACCAACATATGGGGCAAGCACATCATAGCTTAGGTTTTCAATAACTGTGTTAAGGACATAGAACCCCAGCTCACCAGTACTTGAAGACTTGATCAACTTGTCAAATCTACCGAGTACCTGGCTTAGTCTTCCCTCTCTGCTCAATTCATGAGGAGTCTTTTGGAGGTAAGCTTGCAGCAACCTCACAAGAGCTGGGACATTCCCCGACCTATTCCATGACTCATCAGAGAGAAGAATATCAAATAGTTGCATGTAACTTGGAAGGAGAGGAGGTTTATTCAACTCAACAAGCTGAGCAAATATCTGAAAAGTGTAAGGCCAAAACTCACTCACGTCATTAGCCAAAATGCTCTGAAGAACTGGAAAAAGCCTTGTCTCAAAATAGGGTACAAGAGATGCATCCCGTTCACATGACCTACTGATTGAAGCTGCAACTGCTTCAAACAAATAATGGTTGAAGACAGGATTCGTAGGATTTTTACATACCTCGACCAAAATGGCTGTGAGCTTATCAATGCAGACCCCAGCTACCTCCCCACTAATATCCGAAACTCTGAGAACCCGCATTATGCACTTCATTATATGTTGATTCTCCTGAGATTCTGGAAACTGTAGAGCACTGAAAAGATTGGTCATCAATACAGGTAACAGAGGACTGATCTCTGCTGAAGAGTAACGCGGTTGTCCGACATCCTTGACAAGCAGAAGCTTCTCAATACAAATTGCAGCATAGGAGTGGACTACATTAAACTCAGATCCAAGGAAACGGATCACGTCAGGAAGCAACGGAAAAGCTGCAGACTTTGAAACTTGGCTCTGGAAGGTGGTAAAGAACCTGAGAGCACAAGCCTTCAGAATCGGAAGTCCATTCACATCCGGACTTTTAAGTTCCGGCACAATCACCTTGTTAACAAAACTTTCCACATCCACCAGGTCAGTGAATGTGGAGCTGCCCCCATCCTTCTTGGTGGCCAGCGCAATCACCAAGTACACAGCACAATCCTTCTGCTTCCAGTTCGCCCCAGGATTCTGGCTATACAATGCCAGCATGCTCTCTATCTGCCCCACAACCAATTGGTTGACCTGATCCTTATAGTTCGTAGCGAGCCCCTTCAACAACTCGCTAGCAGCCCTCCTCCTCGTACCACTATCACTCCCCTCACTATCCCTTCGAATATACTCCACATAATTAAACTCAAATAGCTCTTCCTCCTCCTCACGAATATGAACATTCGGTATAATAACACTAGAAAAAATCTGCTGCAAAGTAGCAGGGGCACTAAAAATAGAATGATGAACGCTCGTACTCATAGTGGTCAGGAAATTGATACCAGTAACAGCGAACTCATCCCGGACCGCGCTGGTTGAAACGCCAAGCAAAAGGCTCCAAACGGCAGTGGCGAATCCATTCAGGTAGCCCTTGAACTCCTCCTCGTACCTCTCCAAGTAGAGCCTGATGTTATCGCAGATGGCCGCCCGCAGGCCGTCCACCAGCTGCACGCCACTGCTATCGTTCTCAAGAGTTGGGAAGGGGGTGGTGAGGTAGTTCTGGAACTCGGTCATCCACTCCTTCATGTGATCCTCGAAGAACTCCGGCAGGTCCTGGTAGTTGAGGGAGTAGAAGATCCGGCAGCAGAGGCGCTGCGACTCGACGAGCGGCCGGAGCACCTCCGGCGAGGCCTGGAGGTTGGCCGAGACGAGCTTGGAGGTCTTGAGGAAGGCCTCGAGCAGCGGCTCGGCGAAGCCGTCGAGGCAGTACTTGAGGTCGGCCATGAGCTCGTTCGTCTTGAACTCGTACCGGAACTTCTTGAAGATGGTGTTGGCGGTGCTCAGCACGCCATTGACGGCGGCGTAGTCGGCGGCGGCGCCGCGGAGGCTGGCGACAAGGTCGGGGAGGAGGGAGGGCCACGCCTTGGGGAAGTCGTGGCGGCCGACCACGGCGAGGGCCTCCGCGAGCTGGCTCTGCACGCGCGGGGTGGCGCCGAGCATGAGGCGGACGAGGAGAGCCTTGATCTGCTCCTTGTCCGCGTCGGGGACGGGGGCGGCGCCGGCGGCGTCGGCGTCGGCGGGGACCAGCGGGCGCGGAGGTGGTTCTTGAAGTGGACGGCGGCGGCGTGCCGGACCTGGTCGTCGGCGGAGGGATCGGAGACGAGGCGTAGGACGGCGAGGGCGTGGCCGGGGAGGTGGGAAAGGTCGGAGAGGGTCTTCTCGGCGAGGCGGCGCGGCTCCCGGGCCGGGGAGAGGGTGTGGAGGAAGGCCTGGGATAGGGTTTGGAGGTTGGCATCCATGGCCGCCCGCTCCTCTACACGGCACCCCTCCCTGGCCGATCGATCGGCCGATCTGAGATGCCGCGGCAACGGTGGAGACGGCGGCGGAGGTAGCCGGAGAATGTCGCCGGCGGCGGGGAAAGGTGAGATTTTTTAAAGAGATTTTGAAAATGGCGGAGGGGCGAGGGTTTTGTCGGGGAGACGAAGGATTTTTCATATGTAGCCCCCTCGGTTTGTGCTGTTTTCTTTTTTTTTTTAATAAATAAAAAAATAAAATGGTATATAACAATTAGCCGACTCTAATTTATATTATTAGAGTAGATCAACAATACGAATGATATTTCTTTAATTACATTTATTAACAAATTTAAGTTATAAATAAAGTGTGAGTTACTTTATCTTTTATTTTTTAGGTCCACAAACCTATGAATTATACTTGCACGATTTGTGGGATTTTTTTACATTAATTTATAAATTATATAAAAATTACGTAAATATGATTGGCATGTAAAAACTAGTTTCACTAACCCGTTATTGAATATTCACGGTGCAATTAAGATTTACACGTGGAATTGAGATTATAGTTATTTTGATTGATTTTATTTAAAAAATATAAAATTACAATGATAATAGATAAAAAATATGTTTAATTGAATATTAACAAGAAAAATTAAGGTGAGTTACACCTTTATATGAATTATATTTCTAATTTGAATCTTTTAAATAAGTTTCACAAAATAATATTTATATGTATTAAAAGTAGAAGACATAAATAGAAGTTAATAAAATTTTATCATTTTTTTACATTATTAAGACCAATTTTTAGATTTTTAAAAACTACGTTAATAGATATTTAAAATTAATCTTTATTATAATTATTTTGATAATTAAAATAAAATGGTAAAACTTATTAGATTTATTTAAAAATTTATAATTACCCTTAAAGCAAATTACTTGTAGGAGGCACTTTAATTTACTATTTATGTGGGGGAGGGACTAATTTAATATGTTACTTTTGGGAAGGAAATACAATTTGGATTATTGGGTTGGGTCAGTATAAGGTAGGTATATATATATATATATATATATATATATATATAAAGACTCAGCACTGTACTATGAACAACCCCCCCCCCCCCCCCCCTCCTTCCTCTTCCCCAGCAACCCATGGTTGACGCTGGGGCTGCCCCATGCCTTGACCTCGCCATGAAAACCTCCCCTTCACATCGACCGTGAGCGCCTCAACTATTGCAAAGGTGCCGCCTTACCTCCACCCTCAAAATGTGGAACCATTTCCCGGCGGACGTTGCCGCCATAGGAACTGCCAACATCGGTGAAGTTGGAACTTTGGAGCTAACCCACCCACTACTTGACCTACTAGATAGGATCCATGGCTCCCCGAAGCTCTTGGACCAGATCCATGCCCAGCTCCTCCTCAGTGGCGTCTTCCATCATCCCTCGTTGTCGGGCGCGCCCTCAAGTGCCTCGCTTGGCTTCCCTCCCCTCCCCAGCCTGAGCCACCTGCCTCTTAACCAGGCTCGACGCCCCCAACGCCTTCACCGCCAACACCGTCCTCCGTGCCCTCCTCGGCTGAGCTAGTCTAGCTGTCCCAAGGTTCCTTTAGGGTACAATTTTTTGCCCTAAAAGACACCACGCATAGCATATTTCCCCTGGAAATACCCGCCCTCCACAAGTATGCGACCAGAAACGTGTTCCCTACGTAGCCTATAAACAGCAAATTCACATAAACACCAACCAACTTGCCACTGCACCCGACTAGCATAACGCACTCACGCAGCAATCCTATTGGCTACCGGCACGGCACAACAATCTATTGATCACAATACCGATCACATGCATATAGCAGTGCCGCGACTTGCGACTACCGCCACGCCAAGCAATTCTCAACGCTATCGACAACCTCAACTACCGCTACCCAGTACACAGTATGGACTAGTTCTGGAATCCAATAGAACCTGCCCTGGTACCAAACCCAATTGTCGACACGTCAGTATTACGGAACCCCTATTCCAACCTTTATTGCAAACTTGAACAAAGGAATACAAGTAATCTCTCCCCGACTACCTCTTTGTCGTGGACATGCAAACCCCAACGACGTTGGCCCTCTTTCCCGATAGGAAGGCCGTGAGAATTAAAGGAAACCCCGCTCACAAATAATCCTCACCACAACCCTCAAGTCGTCCCCTTGTTAGACTTGTTACATGCAATTCACTGAGCCTGAAAAGCACTCGGTTGTGTAGAACTCAGAGTTGTGTACCTGGATCCCTGGTCGACGAAGGCACCCCTGCACCATGAAGTTCCAACTCTATATGAAGACTTGGCTGCAGCAACTTCACCGTTTCCCTTACTAGATTGCAGCAACACTTCTCCACGCAACACTTCACCGCAATTCACCCAATGTGTTCTCTCAAAAAGTCGGTCGCTCAATGCACGATTCTTTGCTTGCTCGATTCTTTTTCTCTATCCAAGAATCAGTCCTCTTTGTAGTCTACTCCAGTGTAGTTTATCTCCAAGCCCCGAAGATATTCTCTCGATAGATCACGTGTCCAATTCTCTATGCTTCTCATCTCTGCCGTCCAAGTTATTTCCAGAATCCTTGCTCGTGCATATGGATAGAATACCGTAATCTCCCCAAAGATCTAATATACCTTATCCGCAACTACTTTGGCCAAAACCTTAGGCTGCTCCACTAGGCACTGTGTCTCGCCCCTTGGCTCGACCCTAGCACTGGTTCGATCATCTGTTCAACCTCACGTCCTTCCCAAGTTTACCGTTGCAAACACTGGACATCGCCACCGCTGAATCACAGCACTGCTCGCCCAACGCCCTACAATCGCTAGCGCTCACGCACTAGCGCACGGCATCGCGATCACGCACAGCGCCCGCTACCGCTCGGTCACGCACTCTGCCCTTGCTACCGCTCGCACACGAGCGCTGCGCTTGCTACCACTCACACCCGCACGGTCATGCTACTCGGTACGCGCTACTCAGCCCATGCTGCTTGTCCATGCTCAGTAACTTGCTCGACATTGCCTACTGATGCCTGTGCCAACCTGCTCGCTACTCCCAACCATAGTGCTCGATCATTAGCACCCACCTGGCATCCAATTCATGACCCAATTAGCATCTTGAGGTTTATTGCTTGCTCGAACCCAGCCACATGCCCAATACTCCATTCCCGCTGCATATGCCGATACTTGCTATCACCGACACTTTGCTCGTTGCAATGCTTGGTCATTCCACAGCTACGTGCACTATGGTTCATCTACCTTCATCTCCAACACAGATTAGTGTGGTCAGTTGTTTCCACCACTAGGGCAATCCCAGTCACCCCTTAAGAACACGGGAACGTTAGGAATGGTTGGGTGCATGTGCAAGGTGTTTGATGAGATGATTGAACGAGATTCAGTGACTTGGAAACTGATAATCGACGGGTATGCGAAGAACAGGATGCTCGTTCTTGCGAGACGTGTGTTCAATGAAATGTCTAGAGGGATTTGGTTAGTTAGAACTCGTTGATTTCCGGATGTATGGAGGAGTCACATTGTGTCATTGATTACCAATTGTGGCAGACTCTTTTGTTTGAAAAGATTTCATAGGTGAGTCATATCCTATCATTGATGACAATTAGGGTGTGATTAAAATGTCATTATTGAATTTTTTTTCAAACTTGGGCAACGTAAGTATGTAATAATTATTTGTAAAGTTTATATATTATATACCTCGATAAGCATGTTTGCTAATTCATGGGCATAAAGTCCATTTGTACGGGACTCTTTTTGTCGATAAGTTTCTTTGTGTCTTGATAACGCGTAAAATGTAATTAAAATATCATTGTTGACAAATAGTGCGTAATTAAAATGTCATCGGTGATTTCCCTATTATAATTTTTCAAACTCTCGTAAAAAAAATATGTAATAATTATTTGTAAAATTTGTATGATATGTAACACGATAAGCATGTTTTGATAAGACTCGAAGCGCAATTGAATCATGTATAAATTAATTAATTTATAAGACTCGAACGATAATTAAATCGAAACAACCCTTTTGATATCTTGAGAATGGAAGATAAAACTAATATACATGAAAGCACATCAACGTATATAAAAACGCGAGAGGAAACAATGGCACGTTGAACACAGGGTATGTAGCATTTATCTATCCTTCTATTAAAGTTGACCCATTAGAGAGGAATACAAGACCTACATATATAATAAGAAAAATTTCAATAAGTGTCACTGGTCCGAATATACCAATTCTCGGCTCATTAAAAACTCAATAAAAAATATATAAGGCTCACAAGGTGTAACACCCCATGTAACACCCCAAATCCGGTTCACACTCGTGAACTGAACTGACATGTTACAGGCCCCGGTTAGGTCGGCTAACCCGAACCTAATTCGTGTGGATCCAATCTCGGCGTCTTAAGATGAAGATATAACTCGCAATGCATGGGTGAATACACAAACCTAACATGGTACTACATGAATGACATGCAAGTCACAGTACACACCAAACAATCCCGATAAAAATTAATAAAAGTTTTGAAATATGACGGACAGAATTTCCCCTAAAAATGTAATTAGGGGCCACCCTGTCAAATATACATATAAAAATATATAAAACCAAGTATCAAACAATTTCATTCACACAGAATCTAATCTACTATACACTCATTCTGAAGCTTGGGTTTCAACCCATCACACTTTTGCTGCGCTACTCTGATCATTTCATTACATCTCATTGTCATGCCTCAAACATTTACTCATAGCATGTTTATAAAATAACATCATAAACAAAACATTAAACATTCAATCACCCAATGTGTGTGCAGAAGACCTTATTGCTCCTCCGTCCTGGCCGGCCTATCCATCTCGTGCTTATCACCTACATATATATAGGAAAAACGTCAGTAACAAGCGTTACTGGTCCGAAAAGAAAATAACTATAACAAACTGGCTATGAGAGCAAACTCTCATATGAATGAAATCATCATATACTCCACGTGAACACTCTGAAGGGCACTACTGAGGAGCCACTGGGCTGCAGACCCGGTAGCATCCCGAACTTACTGATCTGCTGCTGGTACTGTGCTACTCTCAGCACTTCTTTTTCAGTACTTCTCGTGAAACTTTATCCTAAGCCCTCTCCTTACCTCCATATTTCTCCTGGCCTTGAGCACGAAGGCCGAGTACTCTCAGGCAGTCGCCTTTAGTACCCTTTGAACCACAAGTCCGGACATGCGCTGTACTAAACAGTACCCGTAAACCTCCACGTTCTCCGGGTGTGAGGAACTCAAACGCGGAGTTGTCAGGATCCCTCGGGAATGGAACAGTCTGCTGGCACTAATCCAGAGCCTGCTTTGACTGTCACGGCATCCTCTGCATGGTACGTGCAGTCGATTTCTCCATCTCTCGTCTCACTGAAAACGCGAAAACTATATATATATATATAGGCTTGGGTAGGGAGTTATATAATAGGCCCGAAGGCAACATTTGGTGGATCTTGTTTTCGAAATCAACCTCGAGGGATCTCATCCTCGAGGGGTTATTAATCCGAAAAATGTTCGGTTAAATGGCCCGAGTTAAGTGGGATCCGATAAAACGCCACTTAACCCGTCCTGCAGGCAATAAAACAAACATACAATAGAAAAGAGTAAAACAGATCGAGTCCTAAACGGACCTGGTAGAAGCTCCAAGCGTGTCATCGCGCCTAGGCGGCGAGCTCCTATTCCGTACCTACACATCAAAACTAAATACTAACGCCCGCTAACTAAATGATGCATCAACTCAACACAATTAAACACAAAATCATCAATCGTCAAATAACCATAAATATGAAAATAACTCTAACTCATCCTATTCATGACAATTTTATTGTATTTTTCCTAAGTTACATCATACACGATTATCATGCTCAATTTACTTACTTCATTAGATCACTTAACCTCCATGAACTATCAATCACATCATGTAACTTATCACTTCATCACTTATCCTCCATGCACTATCAATCACATCATAAATCAATCCTAGCATGCTGTGCTAACAATCATCATCAATTTTAAATAATCAAATCGGAGGTAATTATACCTCACGTCGTCGGCAATCGGCGACGGCTAGGGTTCCGTCGCGCGTCTCGGAGCTCGAATTCGGCGCTCCTCGGCGTCCGACGTTCGATCGAGTCCAACTGGGTGAGCTCCGCGGAAGATCCGGTGAATTCCAGCGAATTCCAGAAATTCCGATTTTTCCGGCGGTTTTCCGGCAGCTACTGGCGGTTTTCCGGCGGCTTCCGGTGGTTTTCCGGCGACAATCGCCGGCGGCGTCTACTAGCCGGAAAGTGGTCGTGTTGGGTACCCTCGGAACCGGCTCGGCGAGCCCGACTCATCTATGACATCAGCGTGGCCAATGGAGGCGGCGGCTCGCCGGAAAATGGCAAAACAGAGCCGGCGGCGATGGGTCGCTAGATCCGGCCGGCCACGGTGGCGACGGCCTCCGTTCCAGTCGGGGAAGGTCGCTGGAAGGCTGAGGGTGCTGAGGCGACCGACCGATCGCGGCGGCGCTGGTCGCCGGCGGCGGGATCGGCGACGGAAGCGCAACGCGGGCGCGGCGTCGCGGCGTGGCTTCCTCGCGTCGCGGCGGTCCGATGGGGGCCGGACCTGGTCGGGGCGGCAGGGCGACGCCGTGGCCGGGCTGGGCGGCGTCGATCGGCGGCCAGGCGGCGTCGGCCGTGGCGGCGGTGGCGCGCGAACAGGGGCGGCGCGGGCGAGGGTTTGGGGAAGAAGAAAGGAAAGGTCGAGGGTGTGTGTGGTGGCAAACTCGTAAATATTACTTGACTCGTCTCCGACTCGAGTCAAGTATAATAACTAAGTCGTATTAAATCCTAAAAAAATTCATAAAAATCGGGAAAAATCCCGTAAAATCAAACAAACACCAAAACATCATAATGATATGCTCTAGAACTATCAACCCACCCAAAATGCTCGTAACGCGTCCTAACGCGGTAAACGGCCTAAAACTAATTCTACGATCCATTATATATCATAATAAAAAAAATGAACTGCATACTCTCATATATTCTGATAACTCATTCTTTTCTGCTGTGTTCATGACGTTATCATCATATACTTGGGTACACATGACCCTCATGGCTCATACACGAGACCGGCGTCGGCTCAGTACACGTGTTCTGAAACTGACTCGACTCGAAAAATAACGGTCGAACCGACCGGTTCTGAATATAAAACCCTTACTCGAATCTTGGGTTTTACACCCCAAATCCGGTTCACACTCGTGAACCGAACCGGCATGTTACAGGCCCCGGTTAGGTCGGCTAACCCGAACCTAACTCGTGCGGATCCAATCTCGGCGTCTTAAGATGAAGATCCAACTTGCTATATGTATGTATGAATGCATAAAACCCTAACAGGATACTACATGGATGACATGCAACCAATTTTCACACCAACACAATTACAATCAAAATTAGTAAAAATTCTAAAACGAAAGGGACAGAATTTCCCCTAAAAATGTAATTAGGGGCCACCCTGTCAAAATCATATATTCAAACATATATACGCATAGCAACAATAGCATTCACACAGACTTCTAATCTACTATATTCATCATTCTCTGAACTTTGGGTCCTAACCCATCACACTTTTGCTGCGCTACTCTGATCATTTCATTTCATGTCATGTCATTGTCATGCCTCAAACATTTAATCATAGCATGTTTATAAAATAACATCATAAACAAAACATTAAACATTCAATCACCCAATGTGTGTGTGCAGAAGACCTTATTGCTCCTCCGTCCTGGCCGGCACATCCATCTCGTGCTTATCACCTACATATATATAGGAAAAACGTCAGTAACAAGCGTTACTGGTCCGAAAAGAAAATAACTATAACAAACTGGCTATGAGAGCAAACTCTCATATAAAAGAAAACAACATATACTCCACGTGAACACTCTGAAGGGCACTACTGAGGAGCCACTGGGCTGACAGACCCGGTAGCATCCCGAACTTACTGATCTGCTGCTGGTACTGTGCTGCTCTCGGCACTACTTTTTCAGTACTTCTCGTGAAACTTTATCCTAAGCCCTCTCCTTACCTCCATATTTCTCCTGGCCTTGAGCACGAAGGCCGAGTACTCTCAGGCAGTCGCCTTTAGTACCCTTTGAACCACAAGTCCGGACATGCGCTGTACTAAACAGTACCCGTAAACCTCCACGTTCTCCGGGTGTGAGGAACTCAAACGCGGAGTTGTCAGGATCCCTCGGGAATGGAACAGTCCGCTGGCACTAATCCAGAGCCCGCTTTGACTGTCACGGCATCCTCTGCATGGTACGTGCAGTCGATTTCTCCATCTCTCGTCTCACAGAAACGCGAAAACTATATATATATATAGGCTCTGGGTAGGGAGTTATATAATAGGCCCGAAGGCAACTATTGGTGGATCTTGTTTTCGAAATCAACCTCGAGGGATCTCATCCTCGAGGGGTTATTAATCCGGAAAATGTTCGGTTAAATGGCCCGAGTTAAGTGGGATCCGATAAAACGCCACTTAACCCGTCCTGCAGACAATAAATCAAACATACAATAGAAAAGATTAAAACAGACGAGTCCTAAACGGACCTGGTAGAAGCTCCAAGCGTGTCATCGCGCCTAGGCGGCGAGCTCCTACTCCGTACCTACACATCAAAACTAAATACTAACGCCCGCTAACTAAATGATGCATCAAACTCAATAAATCACACACAATGCAATCAACATCATCAAATAATCATAAATATGAAAATAATTCTAACTCATCCTATTCCTACCAATTTTATTGTATGTTTCCTAAGTTACATCTACTCGATTAGCATGCTCAACTCGATCTACCTCATTAGATCACTCACATTCAATCACTATTCATCAAATCATGTCATCTTATCACTTCATTCATAATTAAGACATTAATCACATCAATTAATCAACCCTAGCATGCTGTGCTAACAATCATCATCAATTTTAAATAAATCAATCGGAGGTAATTATACCTCACGTCGTCGGCAATCGGCGACGGCTAGGGTTCCGTCGCGTGTCTCGGAGCTCAAATTCGGCGCTCATCGGCGTCCGAAGCTCGATCGGGCTCGACCGGGTGAGCCCTGCGGAAGATCCGGTGAATTCCGGCGAATTCCAGAAATTCCGATTTTCCGGCGGCTGCTGGCGGTTTCCGGCGGCTTCCGGTGGTTTTCCGGCGACATCGCCGGCGGCGTCTACTGGCCGGAAAGTGGTCGTGTTGGGTACCCTCGGAACCGGCTCGGCGAGCCCGACTCATCTACGAGGTCGACGCGGCCAACGGAGGTGGCGGCTCGCCGGAAAATGCATAAAACAGAGTCGGCGGTGATGGGTGGCTAGATCCGGCCGGCCACGGCGGCGATGGCCTCCGTTCCGGTCGGGGAAGGTCGCTGGAAGGCCGAGGGTGCTGAGGCGACCGACCGATCGCGGCGGCGACTGGTCGCCGGCGGCGAAATCGGCGACGGAAGCGCAACGCGGGCGCGGCGTCGCGGCGTGGCTTCCTGCGTCGCGGCGGCCCGATGGTGGCCGGACCTGGTCGGGGCAGCACGGCAACGCCGTGGCCGGGCTGGGCGGCGTCGATCGGCGGCCAGGCGGCGTCGGCCGTGGCGGCGGTGGCGCGCGAACAGGGGCGGCGCGGGCGAGGGTTTGGGCGAGAAGAAAGGAAAGGTCGGGGTGAAATAGTGTGGTGGCAAACTCGTAAATATTACTTGACTCGTCTCCGGCTCGAGTCAAGTATAATAACTAAGTCGTAGTAAATCCTAAAAAATTCATAAAAATCGGGAAAAATCCCATAAAATCAAACAAACACCAAAAACATCATAATGATATGCTCTAGAACTATCAACCCACCCAAAATGCCCGTAACGCGTCCTAACGCGGTAAACGACCTAAAACTAATTCTACGATCCACTATATATCATAATAATAATAAAATGAACTGCATACTCTCATATATTCTGATAACTCATTCTTTTCTGCTGTGTTCATGACGTTATCATCATATACTTGGGTACACATGACCCTCATGGCTCATACACGCGACCGGCGTCGGCTCAGTACACGTGTCCTGAAACTGACTCAACTCGAAAATAACGGTCGAACCGACCGGTTCTGAATATAAAACCCTGACTCGAATCGTGGGTTTTACAATCTTCCCTCCTTATAAAAATTTCGTCCTCGAAATTTTAACTCAAGGAGGTTCTGCTGAACTACTACCTGGAAGCTAGATACACACCAGTTGTATCCTCTACTCTTCGATAGTCATGTAAATCCTCACTGTAGCTGCGCCGTTATGGCGGGTTCTGCTTATGATCCTGTCAATATCAACATTCTGTTTCTAAGCTATCTGTGCCTGTTCTGACATGACCATCATCCTTCTCTTCTGTTCTGATCCCTACTGCTAACTCGGCGGAAAAACCCTAGGTCACCCCTAAGGGCCTATTGGGTTGGTCAAGCAGATACTCTAGAGTATCGCAAGGTTCTAATCTGGGCTATGTCTGGAAAACTACGCCGAGGGTAAGACCTACCTGCTAACATCTACCCATGTCCCTCTAATCGTCATCTGTGAACAGTCACCTACATGTACTCGCAGGAACTCTACTCTAGGTCCTACAGTCACCTCAAGGCCTGCTATGAGTCTCCTGCTAAGTACGGTGGATACCCTAATGAACTGCACGGCTCACTGTCGCCAGTCTAGGTCCAACTCTCAGGTGTCCCTATACAAGGAACTGGACCGCTCACTTGGTTCTAGTTGACTCGGTCCTGAGTCATGTATCTCACTCTGTTCTATAAGAGAACAAGGATAGCTGCTATGACTCTAATGTATACTATGGCTCCGGTGGCTATCTATACAACCACTAAGTACAACTCTGTGACGGGATGGTCGCGAGAACACCTGTACATGCACAGTGTGTCTCAAGGAGTATGATAACATACTCTGCATAGGGCTGTAGCATCTGCATCTGGTCTATGGGACGTGCTCTGATCAATGTATACTCATCTCAATCATCTGGGTAAACTGATAGTAAAACTGATACAAAAGGGTGAGTGGAAATCCTCAAGTGAAAACTCCACTCTGTCTGATATCTCTGGGTTATAAGAAGGGAGGCTGAATCTCGTGGAAATCTAGTCTCACTACTCAAGAGCTCTCAATAAGTGGTATCTCGTCCTCACATGTGGTATCTGACGCCAGGTAAACGGGGGATCCTGGGACCTGTGGGTTATAGGCCCACACGCTTCTGCTGCGCAACTCTTATCTATGGTAAGGTTAAGGTCTCATGCAAATAGTAGGGGAGATAAAATCCCTATGTAACATATTGGGTGGCCAAAATCTTGGTAGGTCTATGGACTTGTCTCTAAGGTCACCATGATTTACTATGCCACAGGTGATCAGGCTGTGGAATAGTCAATCAATGACGAATCTCAAAAACGGCTCCTAATTGGCTCTAGTTTAATCAGCTAACAGTAGGCACGTGTTTCTCGATACTGTACTAGTCACGCACTTCTAAACGGGCGGGGTTCAAACGACCCAAAGAACCACTGTCTCCCCTCAAGTCTACGGGGACTTATAGTGAGGTTTGACGCGTGTCTCGTCCGCTCTTCAGTGGTGTGTGACCTGCCGTCCCGTACCGATTTGTAGTACTAATCTCAACTCACATGACTACTACCGCTGTGGTAGACTCTCAAGCAAGGCTATCAATAAAGATGAGCATACACTGATATACTCCATCTGGTCCACTCTCATGTTGGGGTGAAATCCTCATTGGAAGATCGATCTGCAAACATCTACCTGTACTGTAAACCCTAATCAGTACCATGAAGGTACCTCTATACTCGGGCAAGGCTCAATCCTATGGTTCAAGGTGAGAACCTAATCGTGCTGGCGAAACACAAGGAAATCAATATCTCTCTGAAAGACCCTTCCTCACTAACCCGCTATCCATGCCCAATACTCTAATACAAGCCTAACCCCTATCGCCTAGCTGGCCAATCGCTAAATGGGTTAAACTACGCGTGTGATCCATCTACTAACCATCTTGATCTATGTATGCTAGTTGTGACCCATGGATGCACGATCATGCAGTCTGTACAATCTGATCATTGTGACCGTCCCATCTGGAGGTCACTACTGTCATGTTCCATGACTCTGTCCATACGCATCTCTATGAGACTGTAACTAACAGTGTCTGATGGGGACATCTTGCAATATTCATCTGACCCAAGGGTGTTAGGTCAAGACAATGATTGCAAGAGAGCTGTGAAGTCGGATCCTATGCCATCTCATCCAAATAACCTCTGTTCTCCTAACTCTTCTCTATTATGCTGACTGCCTTTGTAACTATATCTCTGTTCCTCAAATTTTGGCCCTACTAATACCTAACTGATCTACTCGGTCGGCGGGTGAGCAATACACGGACGGCGGTAGTGCGTCTGCGGTCAGTGGTAGTGAATCTCGGACTGCGGTTGTGCACCTCAGGCGGTGGTTGTGCAACTCAGTCGGTGGTTGTGCACCTCGGTCGGCGGTTGTGCACCTCGGTCGGCGGTTGTGCACCTCGGTCGGTGGTTGTGCACTCGGTCGGTGGTTGTGCACTCGGTCAGTGGTTGTGCACTCGGTCGGCGGTTGTGCACTACCTAGATGCAGAAAAATCTAATCCTACTCATATGCATCGTAAATCCACTACTGTCTCTGACATGCCTTCGCTGCTAACAGCTCAGCTCAGGTTGTCCAACTATACGTGTCTGATCCGGAAGGGTTTGGATCATGGGGTTGACACATATGATGGTAAACCTATACTGAACCCACTCTAATCTCCTGAAATCTGGGTGGCTGCTTCCATCAATGTTGACTGGCCCTCAAACGGTAACCACTGATCTGGTACCTTATCTCTAGTGGAATCCCATCAATTATCTGATCTCGTAGGCAATGGTGGCCCTGATCTCTTCCTCATCATATCGAGACCTCTATCTGGCAAAGAGAAGCCAAAACTACTGCCCGTAGGTCATAAACTAGTGGAAGAGGAGGATGCGGTAAAGTGCCTATTGGACTATCGATCCACCTCGCTACTCATCCTCATTCATCACTATCTTCTAGAAGTGGTCTATCTCATGTGCCAACTAACTGGCTATTATCTCTATAATTCAAGCTCCTTATTGTTACCCTTTTTCTTTTTAACTCATTCCTATCATGTACACCATGTCCCATGGAAACAGGACTAAGGTGGTGACATGCAAGACACGAACACCAGGTCAATCATCCAATTCACTTATGCGATGGACAGAACTAGTGGGTCTCTAAGCCCATCATGATAATCTTATCAGATTCCTGCTCACATCTGCTAACGTCCGAATCTAGTATAAGATAAGACCTTATACCCATTATACCTCAGCTAGCACTACAATATTCCCTCCTCATATCTAACTGACAAACAGTCTGATATCACGATAAAAATCCATAAAAATGACATGTCAGCTTAACTAAGGCTAATTCCACATACTTCTAACAAGGTCCTGAATACACTGTTTTCCAAACAACTTATCAAGAAAAATCTGTAGGTAAAGAAAATAGACAGAAACATACCTGCCAGCTGGACTTGGAGCAGTCTTTGCACACACATCACCTATAAAAGTATCTTACATCTTAATCGGCCGAGAGTGGCTCTGATACCAATTCTGTAACACCCCAAATCCGGTTCACACTCGTGAACCAAACCGGCATGTTACAGGCCCCGGTTAGGTCGGCTAACCCGAACCTAACTCGTGCGGATCCAATCTCAACGTCTTAAGATGAAGATCCAACTTGCTATATGTATGTATGAATGCATAAAACCCTAACAGGATACTACATGGATGACATGCAACCAATTTTCACACCAACACAATTACAATCAAAATTAGTAAAAATTCTAAAATCGAAACGGACAGAATTTCCCCTAAAAGTGCAATTAGGGGCCACCCTGTCAAAATCATATATTCAAACATATATACGCATAGCAACAATAGCATTCACACAGACTTCTAATCTACTATATTCATCATTCTCTGAACTTTGGGTCCTAACCCATCACACTTTTGTTGCGCTACTCTGATCATTTCATTTCATGTCATTGTCATGCCTCAAATATTTAATCATAGCATGTTTATAAAATAACATCATAAACAAAACATTAAACATTCAATCACCCAATGTGTGTGTGCAGAAGACCTTATTGCTCCTCCGTCCTAGCCGGCACATCCATCTCGTGCTTATCACCTACATATATATAGGAAAAACGTCAGTAACAAGCGTTACTGGTCCGAAAAGAAAATAACTATAACAAACTGGCTATGAGAGCAAACTCTCATATGAAAGAAAACAACATATACTCCACGTGAACACTCTGAAGGGCACTACTGAGGAGCCACTGGGCTGCAGACCCGGTAGCATCCCGAACTTACTGATCTGCTGCTGGTACTGTGCCACTCTCGGCACTTCTTTTTCAGTACTTCTCGTGAAACTTTATCCTAAGCCCTCTCCTTACCTCCATATTTCTCCTGGCCTTGAGCACGAAGGCCGAGTACTCTCAGGCAGTCGCCTTTAGTACCCTTTGAACCACAAGTCCGGACATGCGCTGTACTAAACAGTACCCGTAAACCTCCACGTTCTCCGGGTGTGAGGAACTCAAACGCGGAGTTGTCAGGATCCCTCGGGAATGGAACAGTCCGCTGGCACTAATCCAGAGCCCGCTTTGACTGTCACGGCATCCTCTGCATGGTACGTGCAGTCGATTTCTCCATCTCTCGTCTCACAGAAACGCGAAAACTATATATATATATATATATAGGCTTGGGTAGGGAGTTATATAATAGGCCCGAAGGCAACTTTTGGTGGATCTTGTTTTCGAAATCAACCTCGAGGGATCTCATCCTCGAGGGGTTATTAATCCGGAAAATGTTCGGTTAAATGGCCCGAGTTAAGTGGGATCCGATAAAACGCCACTTAACCCGTCCTGCAGACAATAAGATCAAACATACAATAGAAAAGATCGTAAAAATCAGAGTCGAAGTCCTAAACGGACCTGGTAGAAGCTCCAAGCGTGTCATCGCGCCTAGGCGGCGAGCTCCTACTCCGTACCTACACATCAAAACTAAATACTAACGCCCGCTAACTACATGATGCATCAAACTCAATAAACATCAATCAACAATCAGAATAATTGTAAGTATGAAAAATAATTCTAACTAATCCTATTCATAACAATTTTACATCACACTAGATTAGCATGCTCATATTTACTTCATCTTGTTAGATCACTTATCATGCTGAGACTCGATCTACCTCATTAGATCACTTACTATTCATTCACAATTACTCAAATCATACAATCATCCCTTCACTCATAATTAGCATTACTCATAACAGTTAATCAAATCTAGCATACTGTGCTAATATTCATCATGACAACTACTCAATTGTAGCATGTTATGCTAACAATCATCTCAATTTTAACTAATTAAATCGGAGGTAATTATACCTCACGTCGTCAGCAATCGGCGACGGTTAGGGCTTCTGTCGCGCGTCTCGGAGCTCCAATTCGGCGCTCATCGGCATCCGACGTTCGATCGGGCTCCAACTGGGTGAGCTCCGCAGAAGATCCGGTGAATTCCAGCGAATTCCAGAAATTTTCCGGCGGTTTTCCGGCAGCTACTGGCGGTTTTCCGGTGCCTTCCGGTGGTTTTCCGGCGACAATCGCCGGCGGCGTCTACTGGCCGGAAAGTGGTCGTGTTGGGTACCCTTGGAACCGGCTCGGCGAGCCCGACTCATCTATGGGGTCGACGTGGCCAATGGAGGCGGCGGCTCGCCGGAAAAAGGCTAATATGGAGCGGCGGCGATGGGTCGCTAGATCTGGCCGGCCAGGCCGGCGATGGCCTCCGCTCCGGTCGGGAAAGGTGGCTGAGTGGTCGAGGGTGCCGAGGCGACTGCTGGATCGCGGCGGCGACGGTGCCCGGCGGCGCGATTGGCGACGGAAGCACGACGCAAAGGCGTGGCTTCCTCGCGTCGTGGCGGCCAGCAAGTGGCCGGGACTGGTCGGGGCGGCAGGGCAACGCCGTGGCCGGGCTAGGTGGCGTCGATCGGCGGCCAGGCGACGTCGGCCGTGGCAGCGGTGGCGCGCGAACAGGGGCGGCGCGCGGCTAGGGTTTGGGCGTGGGGGAGAAAAGGTCGGGGTGGAGAAGAATTGGTTGGGTGGCAAACTTGTAATTAAGACTTGACTCGTCTCCGGCTCGAGTCAAGTATAATAACTAAGTCGTATTAAATCCTTAAAAAAATTCATAAAAATCGGGAAAAATCCCGTAAAATCAAACAACACCAAAAAAAATCATAATGATATGCTCTAGAACTATCAACCTACCCAAAATGCCCATAACGCGTCCTAACGCGGTAAACGGCCTAAAACTAATTCTACGATCAATTATATATCATAATAAAAAAATGAACTGCATACTCTCATATATTCTGATAACTCATTCTTTTCTGCTGTGTTCATGACGTTATCATCATATACTTGGGTACACATGACC
This sequence comes from Piper betle, assembly GCA_033002965.1. Lineage (NCBI taxonomy): Eukaryota > Viridiplantae > Streptophyta > Magnoliopsida > Piperales > Piperaceae > Piper > Piper betle. Next base: position 396 of record JAURVB010013360.1, on the reverse strand, counting down.
CTCATGGCTCATACACGAGACCGGCGTCGGCTCAGTACACGTGTTCTGAAACTGACTCGACTCGAAAATAACGGTCGAACCGACCGGTTCTGAATATAAAACCCTGACTCGAATCGTGGGTTTTACAAACTGGCTATGAGAGCAAACTCTCATATGAAAGAAAACAACATATACTCCACATGAACACTATGAAGGGCACTACTGAGGAGCCACTGGGCCGCAGACTCGGTAGCATCCCGAACTTACTGATCTGCTGCTAGTACTGTGCCGCTCTCGGCACTTCTTTTTTAGTACTTCTCGTGAAACTTTATCCTAAGCCCTCTCCTTACCTCCATATTTCTCCTGGCCTTGAGCACGAAGGCCGAGTTGTAAAAACCGTGATTCGAGTCAGGGTTT
>JAURVB010013359.1:0-180387 GCA_033002965.1 Piper betle | reverse complement strand
AGGAGCTAGCTTGGACGGAGGAGCAATGAGGTCTTGTGCACACACACATGTTAGATTTCTGAATGTTTAATATTGTATTATTATGTTATTATTTTGTGAATGACATGATTAAATGTTTGAGGCATGACAATGACATGAAATGAAATGATCAGAGTAGCGCAGCAAAAGTGGGGTTAGGACCCAAAGTTCAGAGAATGATGAATATAGTAGATTAGAAGCTTGTGTGAATGCTATTGTTGCTATGCGTATATATGTTAGAATATACGATTTTGACAGGGTGGCCCCTAATTGTATTTTTAGGGGAAATTCTGTCCCTTTCGTTTTAGAATTTTTACTAATTTTGATTGTGATTGTGATGGTGTGAAATTTAATTTGCATGTCATTCATGTAGTACCATGTTAGGATTTTGCGCATTTATTCATTCATGATGGATCGTATCTTCATCTTAAGACGCCGAGATTGGATCCGCATGAGTTAGGTTCGGGTTAGCCGACCTAACCGGGGCCTGTAACATGCCGGTTCGGTTCACGAGCGTGAACCGGATTTGGGGTGTTACATATATGCTCGAGTTCGACTCAACTATCTTGCTTCTTTGTTATTATATTTCATATATATATATAGGGGGGATTTGCTGTACTGCAGCACAGCCAAGATGGCTGTGCTGCAGTGTTTCAGCCGTTGGATCAAATCCAACGGCTGAAACATGCCCCTCATAAAATAAAAATAAAAAAGAAGATGGCGCGCGCCGCCGGCCGACGCGTCGCCGCCACCCCGGCCGACGCGACGCCACCCCCTGCCCCGCCCGTCGCCGCCCCGCCGGGGGCGGCGACGTAACCGCCGGGCGACGGGGCGGCGGATCTAGCCGCCCCGCGTCTTCCCCTGCCGGCCCGCCGCCGGGCGACACCACCGCCACCCGTCCCCCGCCCGCCACCCCGCCGCCCCCTGCCCGCCCGACCCCGCCGCGCCCCCCTCCGCCCGCCCGCCACCCCGCCGCGTCCCCTCGCCCCCGCCACCCCCGCCGCGCCCCCCTCGGCCCCCGCCCGCCACCCCGCCGCGCCCCCCTCGGCCCCCGCCCGCCACCCCGCCGCGCCCCCCTCGGCCCCCGCCCGCCACCCCGCCGCGCCCCCCTCGGCCTCCGCCCGCCACCCCGCCGCGCCGCGCCCCCGTCCCCTGTCGCCGGCGCCCCCCCGGCCGTCGCCGTGGCCGGGCAGCCTTCCCGCCCCCTCCGCCGTCGCTGCTGCGGCGGCGCCGCCCCCCCCCTTTTTTTTAGATCTTGGCCGTTGGATGCTAATCCAACGGCCAAGATTGTACTCCAGCATAGCCAAGATGGCTGTGCTGGAGTACAGCAATACTTTTACCATATATATATATATATATATATATATGACTATATTATTATATTATTTTATCGAGTCAAGTTCGAGTCGAACTACGAGTCGAGTTCGAGTTATAACTAAGTCGAGTCAAGTCGAACACAACCTTGCTCAAGCTCGGCTCGTAAGATTCGAATTCAGAGTCGAGTTCGAGTCGCGCATTTAAACGTCGAGTTTCGAGTCAAGCCGAGTCGAACGCTAAATGCTCACAAGCTGGCTCACTCAATTAGCAACCCCGCTCAATTAGCAACCCTAGTTTGCATGGTTTCATTTGCTATATTATCTTCTGCGATGGCTTGGAGCCTTTTACTGTAACAGGCAAGTTGTAATGACGTACAATCATCATCTCAGAGTACAGAATTATGTTCTTGTTCTAGCTAACTAGGGTTGGTAATTGAACAAGACAGTTTGTGAGTATTTTATGTTTTGCTCGATTTGACTCTCCTTAAAACTCGATATTTAAATGCTCGAGCTTTAATTTGAGTTGAATTCGAATATTTTGAGTCGAGTTTGAGAAGGTAGTTTTTGATTCGACTCGATTTAGTTATAATTTGAACCACAGATGCATAACTCGGTCAATTCCACTCAGAATTGGTCGATTTAACTCGGATCAGCGGTGATCCGATTTAAAAAATAATGTGAATTGGCTAGGTTCGAATCGGTCCGCGAATTGGTTGATTCGAGTCGATTTTACCCGATTCGAGCCGATTCTAGAATTGGCTTGAATTGGCTAATTTTGGCTGGCGGCGGTGAGGTGGCAAGGGCGGCGACAAGCGATCGGGGGGGGGGGGCGAGGTTGGGGGGCAACGGCAGCGTGGGATGGGGCGGCGAGTGCGAGTGGCGAGGGCGATGGCGGCAGGCAGGGCGAGCTGCAAGGCGGGGCAGGGCGAGCTGCGAGGGCAGCTTCGGGGTGGAAGGCGAGGAGGGGGTGATAGGGCAATAGGGCGGCGACGGGCGGGACCAGGGGCGAGGGGGCGATAGGGCGGCGAGGGTGGCAGGGCTGGGGGCGGACGGGGCGGCGGCGGCGGCGGCGGGGAGAACGAGGGATGAAATATAAGTGGCATTCTCGTAATTAAAGGTTGACTCGCCTCCGACTCGAGTCAAAAATAATAATTAATTTCAAATAATTTTAAAAAATCCAAAAAATTTTGAAAAAATATCATAAAATATAATACATATCATAACATGAAAATTATGTCAAAATGACATATTCTATACTTATAACCCACTAATTTTGATTAAGTTAAAATTTGTGTATAAGACCAATTCAGGCTAATTCAACTGAACTAATTTCTGTCCGATTTAGACCGATTCGTTTCGACTCCTTCGAAAACTGATTCCGATTCCGATTCTGATTTTTGTAACCATGATTTGAACTCGACTCGAAATTAATTTGTAGTTTGACTCAATAAAATAATATAATAATATAGCCTTTATATTATATTATATATATACTAATAAATTTAAGTATAACTAGTTATATTTATTTATATATAATATAATAATAATATAGTGATATAGCTTAGATGGTTGGTATTTAAGCCCAAGACTTGGAGGTTATGGGTTTAATTGATTTAATTATATATTTTTAAGTGAATTATTTTTAACTTTATAATTGAGTCGATTTCAAGTTCACAGACGAGGTTAGATTTGAACTCGTCAAAATTAAACTGTTTAAGTGTATTTAAGTTCGAGTTGAACACGAATAATATAAAAAATATTCAAGTTAAGCTTGAACATGTATATTTAAAACTTCGTTTGATCTCGAATCAAATTTAAATAAATTTTAAACTATTCAAACCAAATTTAAATACATATTGAGCTTAACTCATTCGCAAATTTAACACCTTATCGGCAGTATTACACGCACTTTTAAGGCGTCATATGTAGCTGGTAGCAAACGTACAACTTTTACTTTATCGACACCGGTGTTGATAAGATTGCCTTCTTCTCATCCAATAATCCATGCATAATAATTTCTTGACCCAGCTGGTTGGACAGTGATCTGGAAACTTCTTTTTCAAGCAAATGATGTGGAAACTTAATCCATTTATTCATGTTGCTTGAATGGATTATCAAGATTTTTTCGCGCTGCTTGCTTAATGTCAACATATCTTTGACTGACTATCAGTGTGTATGTATTATATTTGGCATTAGAGGAACCATCAATATACTAATTGGCCGTGAATTTACTTCATTTCTGTGTGAAGATAGAAATTTAGAATTCGACAATTTTTTAACTTGATAGTCACATGTTCATCTCTCTTCCGGTCGGCCGTAATCTTGAAGTCGACGTTGCGTATGTCCTTAAATTTCTAACAATTTTGCTTGGTTTCTTGTTTCTTTTAAGCAAAGATGATTTGAAACTTTAATAATAATAATAATATTATTATTATTATTATTTTCAAATTAAGTAAATATTAATGAGATTATAATACGATTGTGGGTCAGAACCAGCCTCAATGTAAGAATAATTAAAATATAATAAAAATGAGAAAAAAATACTCTTTAATAATGTAAGGGGATTGATTACCTTTGTTTTTAATGAAAATCCTACCCAAAGGCTAGGGCCCAAACTTCTTATGGTTTTGATTTGCCTTATTTGTCTTTAAAGTTAAGACTTTGATTCAAATTGTTAGTCCTCAACTTGGTTTGCAATCTCAATTGCATTCAGATTAGTTTAGTTTTTTATTTTCCTGCTTGTGTAATTTGCATCAAGGTTTTTAATTCAAGTGCAAACATATCTCAACAAATTTTAGCATTACACATAATAGATATTGTCAGGCACAAAATTTTTATATTTTTCATCAGAAATAATTATTGAACTATTTTTTTGTCAAATTATTTTAAGAAAATATAATCTATACAAATCTATTGAGCTTCAAATATAGCTAAGTCAAGTATACCGAAGCCGAAGAATGCTTCATTTATTGTCAAGCAAAATTTTGAATCAAAATTTTTATCGAGCCAAATATTAAACATTAAGTTAACTGTAACATAATTTGAGCCAAATTTCAAATCAAGTTTTTGTGAAGATCAGCCAAGCTTAATCCATGTCATGTTTGGATCGACATCATCTTAAACTCAAGCAGGGTAAAATAAAAATAAATTAAACATTCACCCCAAATCTAGTCTTCACTTATTCAAAAGATTTTTCATCTTTTTTTGATATCATTTGTAGGAAAATTATGCCTAATTATTAAAATAAAAATAAAATAAAAATTATTTAAAATACACACCTATAAAATAAAAATAAATTCAAATTAAAAATATTTTTTTTGTAAACGGGGTTGGGCGGCTGCTTAATCTCCCAACGGGTAGGGTTCTTTGCGGTTGCCATAAACAATAAAATTTCAAAGTAATATAAAATAAATTTTGTTAACGCAATTTTTTAAGTAAGATTAAAAATTATCCTCTTTTCTTTTGAATAAAAAAATTATTTAAAAAATTTCACCTAAATCCGGAAAAAAGTCAGATGCACCGAATTTGCAAGTCCAATTCTTATTCCTTGCATCAACATTATCGCAAATAGAAAAGGCAAAATGATATTATCATTCCTTTATTTATTATTATTATCTATTATATTATGGTTAAAAAATGCATTTTTTAATGACTTAAAATAAAACCATCCACAAAATAAAAAGTCAACCAATCTTTTCAAACTTCGAAAATCTAAAAGAGTGTAATAAATAATTTTTAAGGGCAAAAAAATTTTTTTATATGAATAAAAAACAAATAATAATTGCAGCTCCGGCTCCCAAGTAGCAAATCCGGTCCGCATATTCCGCGACTCCCTCCGACTTCTCCGATCGAGCTTCGCTCCGGTCATGGCGGCCTTGTCTTCTCCGCCGTTTTCGCCGTCTCGGATTCGGCGCGTGTAGGCGTAGCCGTCCACCGATTGCTGGGTTGTGAGGTTGGCGGCGGCAGCGGCCGGGGGGTTGCGGGGTTGCAGATGTGGGGGAGCGGGGGGAGGATCTATTGGGGGAGGAAGGGCGGCGGTGGTGACGGGAGAGGTATCGTCGTCGTCTTCGCGTGGATGTCAAGTGAGGATAAGCACTTGCTCCGATATGTGGACCTCTATGCTTCTGCTGGTTGGAGTTCCCTCGTTTGCTGTGCCGATTTCCTCAACCAGTATGCTCCTTTTCTTCTCATGATGCGTATGAACGTTGTTCGATTTTTTTGAGGTTGCTAATGGTGGATAGTGACTTTTCTTCTCATCTGATAGAACTGTGTTTATATGCTGTTTTTTTTGGGGGGTGTTGTTGTGGACAAACTCGATCATCCGATGATGCTAAGATGCTGTGACTGATGAAGATACCGAAACATTTTTTTTCTGTATTGGTGTTAATTTACTTGGCAGAGAAAAAATTTCTATGCTCAATTTGCTGAAAGTTGTAGCCTTTTGAAAAAAACAAAAAAAAATGCAACACCCAAATCCCAATTCTTTCGTTAAACTTAGGGCTAATTTTGCCTTGGCATGATTATTCCAAATTTTCTCAAATGTCAGGAATTAGTTTTGTGGAAAGATTTTAGTATCTGAAGTGAAGAGCTTATTTAAATGCTTCCTTTTATGCTGAAACTTATTATGATCTCTATCATGTACATGTATCGCCAAGCAAATGTCATGTATTATTTTGATTTCAAAGGATGATTTTGAGAGCTGAAATGACTCTACCAATTTTCATAGCAAACATGATAAGTCATATAATTACTTTGTATTGGTTCTATGATTTGGAAACATAATTTATATGGTATGCAAAGTTATTCGTGTTGCTTCATGGATTTTGTAAAGATTGTAAAACCTAAAATGTAATGAATTAAAAAGTGATTTCGGTTCCATGGCCTTTGCCTGCTTGGATTTTATTCAGTATGCTAATGTTTAACAGATGTTGATTGGTGGAACCAACTTTTCATGACATTTCTCGGTTTTTTAAAATTAAAATTGTTTAGCTAGATGAATTTGATTAAATCGTTGACCTTACATTCTTGCCCACTTGTTATTTATGTTTTTTAAGATTGTTAGAAAAGTAATGATCAATTTTTTTATTATTTTCTAATAAGCATGTTTCAGTGGGTGTAATGAGTATGTTTATGAACATTTATATAACCAGTGTATCCGAAGACATAAAACAGCATTCTCTACAGTCTATAGTCCACCTTTTACAGTTCTTTGTTTCATTTATAATTTCTTTCGCAGGTTTTTCCCTGACAAAGCTGCATTGCTAGCATCCGAACTTCTTCACGAGGTTATTAAGGTATTTTATTATAGATCTTCAATTAGAAGGATCTCTCAATGTCATATAAAATAATGAACTGGGTCCTCCTGTACCTCTCCGATCTGCAATTTTAGCATTTTATACACATTTGCATCAACTTTATTTCCAGGAATTGAAGATAAATCCTTTACCTATTGTTTTTGCGGCTTTCTCTGGTGGGCCAAAGGCCTGCATGTATAAGGTTCTTCAGGTAAATCAATGACCGAAATTGAGCTACACTTGAGGCCATATTGATCTCTCATGTTGACTGAATATTGTGCTTCCTGCTTATGTATGCAGATTATTGACGGAACCCACGAAGGACCATTTGATCTGGTATATCCTTTTCCTTTTTAAGTAAATATTTTTCATAAATATTCGAACGTTGTAAACATCACATTCATAAAAACTTCAGCAACTTATGGCTGAGAATTATTTAATTTTTGGCGAAGGATGACTGCAGGCTAGTTAAAGATTCCATCAGCGGTTACATATATGATTCCAGTCCTGTTGATTTTACCAGTGATGCGGGAACTCGATTTGTTCTTCATCCAAGCATACTAAAAATGTCAGAACCTCCAAGACTGGTTTCATGGATGGCAAAATCCTTAGCCTCCGGTTTAGATGCTTTGTTCCTCAACAAATTTGAAGCTCAACGAGCAGAGTACTGGCAGACACTCTATGCATCTGTGGTGAGCCCTGCTAATATCTAGATTTTGAATGTGCTTGCTGACTTTTATGTCCGATTTAATGATTTTTTTATTATGTTTCAGAAGATGGGTCCATTTCTTATATTATGTTCTGAAGACGATGAACTTGCTCCCTATAATGTAGTCTGCAATTTTGCTCAGCGTCTCCAAGAGCTTGGTGGTGATGTCAAACTGGTAAAGTGGGCCAAGTCGCCTCATGTAGGTATGTCTTTGGCTGGTTATTTTTATCGCACATATTAAATTGACTAGTAACATGATCGCCTGATTATTATCAAGTGAAGACTAGAGGACTTTAAGTCTATATTATGAATTCTATCATTGGAAAAGGAAAATGTTGTCAGAAATTGAAATGCTGGCAATTTGTTGTGGCAGTTTAAAAAAATTAAAATATCCAGTTGTCGGATTGTAGCAACAATTGATGTTCAAATATCAGTGGTAACTGGACCTTGGCTCTTTTATTTGTCTGTTTAAATGTGACATGGGGAATAAATTCCTTTTCAGGTCATTTCAAGAAATATCCGGTTGACTACAAAGTTCTTGTCACCGAATTGCTTGAGAAAGCAGCTACAACTTACACTCGGAAAATTTACCAACAAAAAATAAAAGAAGCTGGTCTTGGAACCTCGTCTGCACAAATATCTAAGGTTTGCAAGCTTCGCAAAGCTGCCATGAGCTCTAATGAAAGTTTTCGAAGAGTGGCAATTGATCCAAGTGATCACTTTTTCTTACCTAGTTCTATGGATTTTCACGATGATAAAGAGATGGGCACTCTACATGATAAGCAAAAGGAGAGACCGATTTATATGCACAATGGCCCACCAAACATTAGCGCAAACAGCGTTTTGGGGCAGATACTATTTGACGCGTGTGTACCAAAAACCATTGAAGATTGGGACCTGAAAAATGGTGGCTCACTTGGTAAAAGACCAACCTTCGGTTCTTCATCCAAGAATTATAACAGATTTAATGCCATGAAATGCATAAGGCGATCAAAGCTCTGATGGTGTGAGAGTTTGGAGCACGTTCGTTGAGCGTTAGTCTAAAATGAAAATGGAGAGTTCGCTTAGAGAACCGGATATTTCTGTGATATATTTGTCTTTTTTCTTTTTCAGTTTTCCGGTAGAAATGTGTGGTATCTTTTTCTGCCAAAATGTAAATAAATGATCGCGAAGTTGTATTTATTATTTAACTTGAGGTAAAGTTGTTCAATAATGGAAAATGAAGTTATTGTACAATCAACGATATACATTAATCTGTATTCTTTGGCAGGATCAGATCTGTGGTTATGAGCGGACAACAGGGAAGAGTTTTCTCTTATGTCTGTATGTATGTCTAGCGATGTGTGATGCGGAAATCACATCGTTCATTATGTTTTCTGTGATATGCCTCACAAATTTCTCATGCTTGCGCTTGTTGGTGTTTTATATGCTTTTCATGGGAGCGATTACTGTCTAATGAACCTGGTAGATAAGTTAGTTCTGAGTTGCTGTCATATTACCAAATATCGTCTTGAACATAAGAGCATTCAACAATCTACATATCTTCATGTTAAATAACATTTGCTCAATTTTCACTGTAAAGTTGAATGAGTTGATATTAAACCGTCTCAGCACAGTGCTATAACTTGGGTTGAACTTCTCAGTCAAGGTGAAGGCATTTTGTTTGTAGTTCGCAGGAAATTTGACCACAAAAATATGCAAGTCTCACCTTTTAGGGTAAAGTTTTTCAGAGCAAGGGGCAGAAAAAATTTTCTGCCCCAAGCTCTGTTCTGGGCCGTCCGATTACAAGGACGGCCCAGATCTAATCTATTTTTTTTAAAAAAGTTAAAATTTGATCTGAACCGTCCGATTACAAGGACGGTCCAGATCGAATGTTAAAAAAACCCGAAACCGCCGCCCCGCCGCCGTCCCGCCGCATCGCCGCCCCGTCCCGGACGCCGCAGGTGGACCCGCCGGCCGCGGCCAGATCTGGCGGCCGGAGCCGGGGCGGGGAGGGAGAGCGGGGGCGGCGGAGCAGGGCGGGGGCGGCGGAGCAGGGGCAGGAGGGAGGGCGGGGGCGGCAGAGCAGGGGCGGGGGAGGGAGAGCGGGGGCGGCAGAAGGTGGGAGGGGTGGGGGGAGGTCGAGGGGAGGGCGGGGGTGGCGGGGCGTGGCGAGGGCGGGGCGTCCCTCCTCGCTCCCCTCGCCGCGGACGTCGCCGCCCTGTCGCACCACCGCCCTGCGGCTGCCCCGCCCAGATCTGGCCGCCGCCAGATGCGGGCGGGCAGCCACGGCCAGATCCGGCCGCGACAGGCCGGACCTGGCCGTCCCCCAACCAGTCTGGCCGGGGGACGGCCAGATCTGGGCGCCCTCCCTCCCCCGCCACGGCGGCGGCGCTCCGCCTCCTCCCCTCCATGTCATCTGGATCGTCCTTCTAATCGGACGGTCCAGATTAAATTTTAACTTTTTTAAAAAAAATAGATTAGATCTGGGCCGTCCTTGTAATCGGACGGCCCAGAATAATCTGTGGCGCAGAGTAGCGGGTCTCCACCTTTTAATATTTGCACCAAAATCGAGATACTCCTCTACAATGTGAAAATTTTACCTTTTCCATCTACACAATTTCAAGAGAAGCAACATATTACACAATTTCAAGAGAAGCAACATATTTAGTGGAATGAGATGCTGCGGAACTTTCCTTCTCTGGGCAGTATCCAATGAGGTTCTTCACTACTTCTCTGAAGCGTCTCCTATAAGTTGGGAACTTGGACATGCTCTTCATCATGCCTGATAATCTGAAAAATGGTCATCCTTTATTAGTGTCGAACATAATGAAAGTATATAGGATACGGTGATGATATTTTGCTAGTCTAGTTAAAAATGGTAGGATTCAAAACCTAATTCCTAGAACTGGCAAGAAGAGGATCCAAACCTTCTACTGATAGCTTGAATCTGAGCAAGCTTCATTGCATCTTGAGGCACCTCCGAACCATTGTCCCAGGATTCCATACGTTGGGAGGAAGCATCACCAAAAAGAACAAGCTTGGCTAGGAACTTCAACTCCCCTTCAGAGAGTCTGATGGCTTTGATTTGCTCCTTTATAACCAAGAATGGTTGAAAGAACCATTCTAGCAGGCGGTCCTGGGGCAAGTTTTCTGGGGTGACTTGAACACCATCTGTCAGCACTAATCCCCTAGAGCCAGCCTTGATTGAGTTCACCAAGCATACAAAAAGAGCGTAACAAGGAATTCCAACGCCAATAACACTTCCTTGGCTTGGATTTCTGGCCTTGAGCCATTCACTCAAGTCTGTGATTGTGATCACTTTAGCATCTATAAGTTCCTTCCCTCTCATCTCACATGACTTCATGATGTCCTCCCATATCTAACAAATCAAAATACTATTAATACGTACAAGATTTCATATGTGCAAATAACAAAACGAGCTTGCCCATGAATGTGAGAAACTCCCATTACCCAAAACCTACTATGTAGATGTTGGGAGAATGAATATGAAACTACTGACCTGTACCAGTTTCACTTCTTGTATAGTCTCTCTAACTGATCTTGAAGGAGCCAAACTGGGAACGAGCATAGCCGGAGCCTCAGATCTCTTGCTTCTTCCCACTGAACCACCCTTAACTGAAAGCTCTGATGAATGTACAGCTTTCTTTTTTCGATACCGGGGCCTGGCTGTGAGCAATTACATATTAAACAACTATTGCTTGAATTTAAAAAAAAATACAAAACTCAGAAGGGAATTGGAAATTATGTTACTTTGGAAGAATGGATCCTTCCCTCAAGTAAAGCCAATCATTAGTGTACTCATCGAACTCTGAAACCATGGCAACTATGTACGCAACTCCTCGACGAAATGATCTTTCCTGAAATCAAAGTTGCTACCATTAACATTAGCACAAAAAATTAGCTGAATCAAAAAAAGATCAGAAGTGAGCAAATCTGTACTGTTGGGGATATAGAATGACCTGATATACAATGACTGAAGCATATATACCCACAATGAAACTTGTTAATATGGCAAATAAGATGCTTCCGATAACCACCAGTGGCCAAAATATGATGACCAATCCAGCTACTGGCACACATGCAGTTTCAAGGAAAGGACCTTCTCGGCTTATTAAGTCATGCAATAACCTCTGCCATCCCTTGAACAACATGTATGGACTTTTCAATATAGAGGGGAGCAATACAACTAAACCCATCAAACCAGCGATGATAATTTTAGGAACATGGATCAATCTGCATTACATAACAATTTGTTAGCAGTTGCTGACAAGCAAAGACATGAGATTCTCTAAGAAACATATTTTCATGATCAAAATAAAATGTAACATTCAACAATATATATTGCCCCAATGAAGATAGCCATTTGTTGGGGCAAACCTTATTGTATGTGTTTCCTCCGAGTCAGAGCCGTCGGTTAGTTCCTTCAGCAGTTGTGGATATGAGAAGTAACAAAAATCTGTAAAATCTCGGACCACTGTACAGCTTCCTTTGATTGTCTGCCATGTTCCATCCTGGGCATCAGATAGCAAAGTCACAATTCATTCTTCTTCTTCATCCATGCATTGAAAAGAAAAAAGTCAGAGCTAAATCTGACTGAAATGCAATCATATATACCACAATGCAATGCTGGAACTTCTTGGATTCTCTATCCTCTCTAAAAGCTTCAAAGGTCGAGACCCATGGAGTGAAGAACCCGTAGCCCACTCCAACCAGTACACTGCCTGCAATGCTTAGTCCCAACCAAAGGCCAAATAATGGAGGGAGAGCAAATAACAGAACCACTTTAAGAGCAGCATCAAACCGAGGAGTCCTGCAAAATGATAACCATTCATCCTACAACCCAAGTCTAAGGTTACTGGTAAAGATCAATCTTCAAAAACTTAAAATAGGCTTACTTGAGAAGAGCATACACCGTCCAAGCAACATGAGCAGGAAAGAGCCCAAGAATTATCACAATATTTCCAAATATCAGAAGCAAACCTGCAATTGGACCAACCAAAAGACCTGCAATACCCGAAAAATCTAATATTAAATTCTAATAAGATGAAGATGATGTACCAATATATATTCTACATCGAATAAATCATATAAACACCATCCCACCAGAGTTGACCATCCAATTATAATTCAGAACCCAAACAAGGAATGGTAATAAGATGAAAAATCGATAGACAAAAACAGCAGCTTGCAATCGAAAATCAACTATCTTATTAAATAATTCAATAGAGAACATATCAAGAAGAATAAGACGAATCAAGAACGTGCCTTTGAGAGCTCCGAGGAAGAGAGCATAACAAAAAGCAAACACCACATAGACAAGCCTCAAGCCTTTGGCCGCCAAACTCCACATCATATAACCAACTATAACAACTCTATGGAGACAAATCTAACGAAGCCCACAAAACCAGATGAGCTTGAGCGCATCTAAAAACAGAGGCAGCACCAATCAACATAACATGATTCGCAGACCAGCTCCAAGAGTTTATGAGAACCAGATAGATGGGAAGGGGGAATGAAATGAACAACGCCGGTCTTGCCCAACAAGGAAGAGAGACCGGTCAAGTCAAACTGTGAATTAGAAGTCAACAGGGTACAAATATGAGTCGTAGCCACAACAAACACAATGAAAATGACACTATATATATGAATCATCATGCATATATTTCCGTAAAAAAATATACGGTCAGTATGATTCACGAACTTGTGAATTAGATTGCTCGCCTTGGAACGTAAACTAAATCTGATATAAGGCCAGGCCGACCTATTATCTGATACAAATAAATTTGTTCAATGAATATGATCCCAAATTCCAATACAAACGATCTTATGCATTCTCATTCTCATATGTTTTTCTCGTACTCTTTTACAGCTTTTCGCATGATGTCCTCGTTTATAACCTTCCACTCAAGAAGCCGCCGGCCGGCCACAGGGTCGTCTTTCCTTATTATTGTATGCGCCGACCATTCTTTCCTTAAGAAACAAGCCTGCTTTCTATGAAGCTGCCATGCCCAGTGGAATGTAAAGTCAAATGGGCGGAGATTATAGAAGGCATACGCTCCGAGCACATATAAAAGTGGCTAGTGTGCCCAGGACTAGGAGTGCACATATGAAAGTGACCATAAAAAAATTCTTGGGTCTTGGATGAAGATGAAATGCGACTAACAATCTGCCTTTCGCTTGTCAGTGAACACTAGTGCATGCAAACAAATCAGTTGCTGGGGGTCCGTTTCAGATGATGCATCTCTTCTTCAAATTCAGCTTGTGTTTATAACTTCCTGCAAAACAAGCCTTTTCATGACATCGACATAAGAGGTTGAGAATCAAAGACAGCAATATTTTGAGGTGACGATTAATTTTGAGGAATAAATCACATCTAGCATCCACCACGAAAGCAATAGCCTTGGACTTTGTATTGAGTGGCAGGACCATGATCCCACCATCAATATAAATAGTGAATTGGATCATCCCGATAATTGCTAATAATTTTTTGACAAGAAATAGCAGACAAGAAAAATCTTTGGGTTGTGCCAAAACAGAGGAATCAAATCGAATGTGTGACTTTAGCGAAGATGTCCATTCAAGCACATATATCACTAGATGATGGGGGACTGCCTTGATAACCTGTCTAATTGTTTATTGATGAAGCCACAATAGAGTGTCTTGTCTTATACATTTAAGTCCATATAAAAAATGGAACAACATATTAAGTGTGGTACAGCACATTAAGCTTGTATGTATAACTTCTATCATTTTGACTTGGTGGCATCCCACAATTTACAGTTTATATTAGCTGCTGACCCAAATCCAAATGCCACCGCCTAGCCAATATTATTTATTTTTATTAGTAATTAAGAGCAACATAAGTTGCGTTGAACCGTAAGAAATCGGGCCGGAGAGACGAGGGAAAGGACAGACAAATGCGCCGAGATTTCTGGGCAAGTCATTTGCTCCAAATGGATGATTGGCATTTGACTCACCAAGCAAATGCTTACAATGGGAGATTGGCCCAGTCCTTCACCTGCTCTGCCCTTCCCAAGTTCCCAATGTTCAAAGATAAAGAAAATTAAAGTAAAACTATTTGTTTATGTACTAAACAACAATCAATTTTCAGACGGAAGGACAATAGACTACTCAATTTTTTTATTAAGTTGCCGAATAGACTGCGACATATATATATTTGCTTTGTGTAACTTCTAGCGTGACAATTACATAAGTTAATTAATCAATTGACTTGTATTTGGTTGGAAGATGATGTATATGCCATTGTCATCGCATGCAAATGTGGAACACCTTTGCACGTCGGAATATCTTGTCAAATCTCGGTTAAGGTTGATTGCAGGTATCATCTTTCATGTTGAAAATGTTTTCCGACTTCGCTAATTTCGATTTTTATGAATATGTATGTATACGTGAAATGTTCATCAACGGTGATGAGATTGAAAACTCGTGTAGGGCCACCTCGTCGACGGTTCAGATGGGTTGCTGGGAAAACTGGGGTGGTGGGAAGAGACATGGAAGACGGTTGGATTGACTGGGAAACAGATCGTTTCCCGCCATCCGTCGTGATGTCGAATCGCACACTTGTGGGCTCCACCACGTGCGAACGCCGACCCGGATCGCCCCTAATTACTCCCCTCCCGACGTAAGTATTAGAGATTCACACAAGGCAAACCTAATATCAAGTATTTTATGTTTTGTTTAATTTTATTTAAATTTATATTTATTAAAAAAATTTTACTTTGAAATAGATGATTTTTTAATAATCAGCCGAGTTTGAGTTAAGGAGTATTTGAATCAATTTAGTTTGAAATTTGAGTTTGATGTGTTAAACTCAAAAAAATACTTAACTTGATTCGGCTTGTCAATATTATTAAGGTCGCATTAAACTTATATAATATTAAAATAAAAATTTTGATCTTATATAAGTCAAATACGAGCTAAATATAAATATTTGCTTAGTTTGAAATTATAGTGAGTCAAACATGAGCCAAACTCAGACATCATAAATTTTAGACGAACTTAATTTGACCTATAATAAATCAAGGCTCGTTAAAGCACTCAAACAAACTCAAACATGTTTGTCAAAAATTATGTTGAATTCAAAAATATCTATGCTCGGCTCGGCTAGTTTATACCCTTTGTATGTATACGCATAATAATAATAATAATAATAATAATAATAATAATAATAATAACTAAAAAAGGCGTGCCTTATTTTTTCGTAGACGCCCACCATTTCTTAACGTCATTCGACGTCCAAATTTGAGTTAATCTATCGAGTTTAATTCGAGTCCTGATAGCACTAGAAAGAAATTCTTCTTCAAGGGTTTAAAATAAATAAAAAGTTCTTTCTTATAATTATTAATTGAAGGATATTTTCATAATTTACAGTTAATTGGTAGTTATTAAAAGGGATATCTGACATATTTTTGGAAATTTTTTCATACTTGACAAACCATATGATTTGATATCGTGTAATCCATCAACAATATAAAAAGTCAACAAAACCTTGTCTATTTAAATGTCAGTCAAAATGTTAAACTTGATTCATAATGTAATAATAATATTAATAGCATCTCGAAATAAAATATTAATGATATTTTAAAAATTCATTAATGTTGAATGATTTTATGACAATACGATCATTATTTGACTGAATTTAGGAAAAATTTATGATTTTCATTGTTAAACACTAAAAAATTAATTGAACTACTAGTATCAATGCAGTGATAAACTGTATAATATATTTACAACTTATACAGCTTATCATGTAGCCTGTGATTCGATGTGATTTTTTAAACTTCAAATTCGTACAGCTCACAAAGAGCATGAGACATTCAAAAACAAAAATCAAAATTCCTAAAAAGGAGTTCAAATCCAGCAATTCACAAATAAATATTACATACAACCTAGCCAAGATATCATGTCATTTGTTGTTTATGCCAAATATAATTTTTATTTTAGATATACATATATATATATATATATATTTAAATTTTTGTTGTGTTTGGATTAGTTGAGTATCCTATATTTGCCATTATATATAGATAATAATAATAATAATTAAATTTAAAAATACTTTGAAGCCTTTTATTCTTCTCTATTAGCTATAATATACATACAAACTTTATTAATTACGATAACATCTACTATTTAAAAATGACATTATTACATAAATTCATCAATTATTCTATCACAAACACAAAACAAAAATATAATAATATTAAACTTGTCCTAAACTATATCTATATTAATTAATACATAAAACTCAAGAGTTTTAATAAGGTTATGCTATGTCTCCATTAATTATTTTAAAATATGATTCTTTATTTTTTATTAATAAAAAATTTATATTTTTATTGTAATTAAGAATTGTTTCGAGTTATTTAATATTTTTTATTTTAATTAAAATTTATTTTAATTTCTATTGTAATTAAAGTTAGTTATAAATTTTATTGTGACGAGGTTTCTTTTTTGATTATTAATATAATTAAGATTTGTTTCGAAACTTTTAGCGGGTCATCGCTCGGGTTAACGAAAAATGGTGCGTTTTTGTACTGCCCTCACGGAACCTCGTCCGAGAAAATTAGCCAAACACGTGTCCAAATCTTTCGGCCAGGTTTGCCTAAGAAACCGCCCACTCACTATTTTTTTTACAATAATAAATAATATCTTTAAAAAAAAGATGTGGCCGATATCAGTCGTGGGGTCCACACGGAAACCGGGGGCTGCGCGCGCGCTCAACCCCCACACGACGCACGTTAGCACGTGCAAACCGGGCCCCACATGCGGGTCCCGGTCGTTGACAGGTAAGCACCGGTTTGTAGAAAGAGAAGGGAGGAAAAAGGGGGCCCCAGTTTCTCTCTCTTCTGTTCCTCATTTCTCGCTCTTCAACTTCTTCGGTGCTTCTCTTCCTTTCTCCGTTCCGACGAAGGGGAGCGGCCGTAGCGGTTTCCCGGCTTAATCTGATCCGCATTTCCCGACCACATCGCCGGCCGTCGTCGCCGATTCCGCCGCCCCGAGTCTGAACTCCGGCGAAGCTGCCGGCGGCCGGACTTGTTCTTCTTTCCCTCCGTTGTAAGGATTTTTTTTCGCTCTTTGCGGAATTTGGGTTGTTGTTGTTGTTTTTGGTTGTGGTTGTTTGGTTCTTATTTTTTTGGTTTCGGCTTGACAATTATTTGATGGGGGAGTCGGTGGTGATGGATTCGGTGTTGGTAGATATGGAAATTTGCTAGTCAACTACGGCTCTGGACTGATTGGGTTTGATATTTCTTGTTTGTATTCTTAGTCGTTTATCTGGTTTTTGATGGTTGCCTTGTTTAGGAACCTGAGGTTTTTATTGTTGTTGTTCTTGTTGTTTAGCTGAATTTGTGTATGATCATGTACCTTGTGCCACCAAAATTCTCCAATTGTATGCAGAATCGTCATTGTTTTCATATCTGCCTTGATCCGTAACACGCGAATGTTTTCTTTTATGTAGGGGAGTTTTCCGAGTCGACGAGGTTGAGGGCGTACGCAAATTTCACGAGAAGGGAGCCGTTTCAGATGGCTTCGAAGAATGGTACGGTTCCTCTAGCCGTTCTTCTCAAACGAGAGTTGACAAATGAGAAGATCGATAAGCCCGACATTTTGTATGGTCAGGCCAGCCAAAGCAAGAAGGGTGAAGACTTTACATTACTGAAGACTGACTGCCAGAGAGTAGCCGGGGATGGAAATGCTACATTTTATGTTTTTGGGGTATGGTTTTGTTGTTTTTACGGCTATTTATGATCATTTACTGCTGCCGGAAATTAGTGTCTTTGGTGCATATAACCTTTCTGCTTTATTGTTATGAGCTAGAAGTATTGTTTTTGGTTCGTTTTCTTTTTTTTTGAAAAAAAAATTATATGAGAGATGTGATCTTTTAATCAGTAAAGAGAAACACCATTCAATTAATTTCTTTTTAATATAAAAGAGAAACACCATGCAATTATTATTTTTTAATATAAAAGAGATTACCATGGCTTTTAATCTAGCATGATGCTTATTGCTAGGAGACAGTTTCTTAGAGAGTTGAAGATGAAGGTGATAATGATCAGAGATTTCTGATAAACCTACGTTATCTAATTGCTAAAAATTATAAAGGTCTGATAATTAGCTTAATTGAGTCATTGTGCTATTATATTGATTGATTAGAAAGATCAAGTTTCGTGTTTATCATTGCAGCTATTTGATGGACACAATGGATCTGATGCTGCTATATACTCCAAGGAGAATCTTTTGACCAATGTTTTGGCTGCTATCCCTCCTGAACTTTGCAGGGATGAGTGGCTTGCTGCTCTACCAAGGGCTCTTGTTGCAGGATTTATAAAAACTGATAAAGATTTTGAAAACCATGGTAATACTTACACATTTGTGCAACACCAAAGCTACTACAGATTTTTTTTCTATTTGGGTTTTTTTACTGGTGAATTGTTTCTTCATGATCAATGTTTGTAGTCTGTACTCCACATTACCAAAAAGAAGGAGAAGAAAACTTAATGATATGGCCATGTGCTTGCAGATTCTTTTTTTTTTCGGCCTCATTTTGTTCTTTGGCAAATGCTTATCTGAACTTGACGTAAAAAATTTCTGTTCTTTTCATGTCAGTTTAATGACTTTCATACTATTGTCTTCTATTTCAAGGGATCTGATTTCATATTCTCATGACTACTAATCATTTTTTAACGCAGGATTAAAGTAAGTGGTTGTTTTTTACCTTATGTAGCTGTAAGATTCTTTTGCGGAAATTCAAGAATTTGTGTATGAGAATTTTCTTTTATGCTTCCAAAGGGCAACAAACATAAATATTCTTTTTGAAAAAAAATTATGCTATTTATTTGGTTCGATCTAGATTTGTTTGAGCACAAGTTTCTTTGAATTTTTATGCATAATTAGTTTGATGGTGCTGCTATTTATGTTTTCTTATTTCTTCTTCAGCCTACATGAGTATATTTTTAACCCTATATTTTTCCCCCAATGCCTTTTTTTCAGCTCACTCTTCAGGAACAACAGTCACCTTTGTGATCATAGATGAATGGATTGTAACAGTCGCATCAGTTGGTGATTCACGATGTGTACTTGAATCTGCTGAAGGTGCAATCTACTCCTTATCTGCAGATCATAGACTTGAAGAAAATGAGGAAGAGTGAGTCCTTTTTCGTTTGTAATAAAAAATTTTCCTTCATAACTATAAATTTAAGAGACTTTCTCATATTATATTTTCACCTTGGATTATAAATATAATATGACAGGGTGGAAAGAGTTACTGCCAGTGGAGCAGAAGTTGGTAGACTGAATACCGGTGGTGGCACGGAGGTATACTGTTTATTTTTGCTATCTTCTATTTAATTGATTCTAGCTTTTTGTGCATTTAGAATTTTTTCAGTTAATTGTTCTGAAACCTGCTTCTTTCATAAAAAGTTGTCCAAAATTTTATTATTTTTCGTGCTTAATATAACAAAGGGTTGTGTGCATTTTATTTTGTCTGAACCTTTTTTTATATGTCAATTATATGGCTGTGCTGCATTGTTTCAGGTTGGTCCTTTAAGATGTTGGCCTGGCGGCTTGTGTCTTTCAAGATCCATTGGTGACATGGATGTTGGAGAGTTCATTGTGCCTATCCCGTTTGTTAAGCAAATAAAGGTTAGCTGATTTTTAACTGATATATTAAGAGCTTTCTAGTTTATATTATTATTTATTTTTTAACACTAAGTTTGTGAATTTGCTATATTTTAAAATAAGTTTGTATAATTGTTGACTGGAAGTTAATTTGTGCGAGAATTATGATTTGGTTGGTTTGTTGATTCTAGGTTATAGTTGATATGAGTCCTACCTTGAATCATGTTTAATTTAGACTTTAATTTCAAGAAAAACCTTATTTTTCATATCTTCTTTGTAGAATCAAGTCGAAAGAATAAGAAATTTTGGCTAGACATTTGATGTTTGTTATATTGTAGAATTCTTGTTCCATAATGACCAAACTTTTATGCTTTTTGGGATCATATCTTTATTTTTCTGTCTACATCCATTTTTTGCCTATCCTAATTTAGTTCTATTTTGTTGTCACATAGTTATCTTCTGCTGGAGGTCGTCTTGTTATATCTAGTGATGGTGTGTGGGATGCTCTATCTTTTGAGGTGGCTCTCAATTGTTCTCGAGGTTTGCCGGCAGATGCTGCTGCGGCACAAATTGTGAAGGTTAGAACATTATATGCTCAAAGCTTATGGCAATTGCTTTTTAAAATGGCTAATACAAACTCTTATTCATACCTTTATACCATTGCAGGAATCTGTACAGGTAAAAGGGCTTCGTGATGATACGACATGCATTGTAGTAGACATATTGCCCCCAGAGAAGCTAATTCCGCCTCTACCTCCCTCAAAGAAATCAGGAAAGGGGGTTTTTAAGTTGTTTCGGAAGAAGTCACATGAGTCCACATCTGCTGATAGAGATTTTTGTGAGCCAGATTTGGTTGAAGAGATATATGAAGAAGGTTCAGCAATCCTTGCTCAAAGGTTTGCATTTTGTTGTTCAAGCTACGGAATTCTTTAAATTTCTGTTTCTTATGGCCGGTTAAATTTTGAGTATTCCTTTCTTGACAAACTAGACAGTATATTTGTTGTTTGATTGGTCAGGTTGGGTATGGAATATCCATTTTGCAACATATTCAAGTTGTTCATATGTGCTGTTTGTCAAGTTGAGATGAAACCTGGTGAGGGGATTTCGGTTCATGCAGGCTCATCATTAACGAGAAGGATGCACCCTTGGGATGGTCCATTTCTTTGCAGAAGTTGCCAAAAGAAGAAGGAAGCTATGGAAGGAAGAATGGGGCTTACAGGTATAGTTTTATTCTACCATGTTTGTCAGATTTGCGTCATTTTACTAGGCAATCCACCACTCATCCACCCGCCAACATACCACCACAAAACAAACCTGTCCAAACTACTCTGACAATCGAAACCACCATGACTCTTAACCAAACCACAACCCTTAACTAACACATGAAGCAAGGCATACATACAATGAAAAAAATGTTTTTCTTGTACCTTAGAAATCATCTTTTTACCTGGAAAGAGGGGGCGCGTATTATAGAAACGAGACCTAGCATTCTGCTTGTAAGTAGTAGAAAACAGTTATTTGTTAAATAGAGGTGCAAGAATTGCTTAGACGTGGGCTAAAATGAGATCTCAGCATCATTTGTTGCAGTAATGTGTACGAAGTCTGATTCTTCTTTTTTTTTTCTGTAAAGATTAGACGGGATCGTCCAGAGATGGCAGTAGAAATTACTAGCATATTCTTTCAATGCAACATTTCATGATTTGCCTGAGAACCACGTCGTGATGTGATATATACTTCTCCACTTGCCACTGTTGAAGACAATTGTTCAACCCTACAATTTTCGGGTGGTATGAAGCCAATCGAAGTCTTGGTCAATTGAGCCGAACATCGTTTATAGTCACTTAAAGACTGGTTAGAGCTACCCTTTGCCAAAGACATTGAGGGTAAATAGCGAAATCAAGTTTAAAAATTGTGAGGTAAGAAATGTAAGTCTGAAGAGAACTGTTGGCCGGCAAATTTGGTTTTGGCCGACGGCTGAATATAATTCAGTCCTCTACGAAGAACACAATCTAGCATGCCTTCATTTTGGTCCGCTTTTACTGCTTTTCTTACTAGGCACCCCTTGTACAAAATTCATTCTATAGATGAGGTTAGTTGAAATGAACCGACCATTTATTGTGTAATATTACGGGTGGTTTGTTTGAAATAAATTCAGTTTGAGTGACATCAAACAATTTCAGATTTTGTCCATTATCAATGGAAATCTCAACTTTAAGATCAATGCATCCGTAAGCATAGAATTGATATAGTTTACATGTACCCGTGTATTAATCCCGACTTATCCAAGAAATAATCTCCCAAGACTCGTATTGATACGGAATAAATTTTACCAAAGCACATCATTTAGATTAGAAAAAGAAAGTGTAATTTTCTTTTGTACCATAAGCTACGAAAATAATAGATGGTGTTCTAACCCAAATACAGAAATCACTTCATCCGTTCGCTTACTACAACAAAAACAAATATTAAACGCGGCCGAAATTAGATCAGAATTAGCAGCAGATTCTGAGCTTCACATAATTAAATTTCGAACTAGCTTTGGATGGGGGCCGCGCGAACGCGTATCCCCCTCTACCACAAATTATGACGTCGACTCTCCCACGATGGGGAGATCGTAGAACAACTCTCTTCCGTAAGGTGCAATGGAAGCAGTTATCCTAGGCCATCCACCTTGGTGATCATGGATTGACCCCGCCCAGGTAAGTATGTTGCAAGAGTAGTCGGCCGCGTCTTTTATAGAGGCGCTCCCCTCCCTGTCTTCCACTCTCCTCTTCGATGTGGGATTAATCCCAAACCTTGTGTGGGCTGTGGGTTTTCTACCTTTTAACCCTGGGATTGGATCCTCGAATTCGTACCGGATTTGCTCCCAAATGCCCATGATATTTCATTTCATATTTTCACTGAATGCCCATGAAGTTATTTTTATGATATATGATAAATTATGAGGTTAATTTTTTTATCTTTTACTTTTTTTTTTCTGATGAGGATTGTTGCCAACAAGACGAGGGATAAAACGAACCGCAAATCATCGGGCCAGATCAGTAACTGGGCTCTCTCTAATTGAAAGTGGGCCTTCCCTCACCTTAAACACTTAGCCCAAGCAATTGCTGATCATGGGCCTACAAAATTTGCATTGCTTCGAATGAGTTAGTACTAGCATTTCGGACAAGTCCAATTTTCTAATCACTAATCAGATTTGAGACTTGGAGATAGACATTGGACACTATTAATGAGGTCAAAATATCCTTCCAAAATTGATATTGACGGCTAAAATTAAACCACAGAGGAGGAGGATTAATGTATACTCAAATATACATGTATGATATTTTTTAGCACAACTTCGCCGGCCCAGTCATCCACATATTTATCAATCAGCATGCATGAGTAATTTTAGTGCAAGTTTTTTGGGCAGCAATTGGTTGGCGTAGAACAAATCTCTTCTTACGTGTGGGGGCTTTATTGTTAGATAGGGATTAAGTGCGGCATCAGATCAGGGATTAAGACTCCAAATCCGAATCTTGAATAACGAAAATAGACATTAATCGATTATACGTGTATTAATGTCCAAAGGGCAATCTCCCTCTTCTCTTTTGGCTTTATCTACTTGGTTAATTTATAGAAAAAATTTTATTAGTCATTGCTAGCCTGCTTACTCATCCGGCCCCTAACATGCATACACCAGAGCTTTTAATTTAAATTATCATCCCAACCTCAATTGCAAAGGCTGAAAAAGTGATCTCCGGCCTCTAATTCAATCTCTTTCACCGATGAAAAGTGCCGATGGAGGTTGAGTGGGACAAGAACGGAGCCTCGTAATATCACCTGTAGCCTTGCGCTTGGTTCTACCCCTAACTTCCCCCCAAAGGAATAACCAGTAAAGATGATCGAGATGTCGACCCAAGCCCACTTGCAGAGGTGGGTCGGGGCTCTCTTTCCTTACAGTTTTAGCGTATTGGATTGGATTGGTGTGTGCATGCATATGGAGCAAAAGTTTGGGGTATCTACAAGCTGGATCACGGGTGTAAAGGCGCTCAAGTTCTGTCGTAGAGAGTCACTTGTTTGCAAAGTGACTACTAGCAAAGTGATGGCATGCACATATATGATGGTCTCCAATTCCATGGTTGGAATTCCCCGTCGAAAATTTGTTCTTCTTCAACCACCCTTTCCTGCTCTGTCTTCTGCGTAAATACTACACATGCCCTCCTCCACTTTTTCATTTATACATGCATATATGTTTTACCTCATGAACTACTATGAAACGAGAGACTTTTCTCATTTTCTGCGTACCTTACTCTTTTGAGCTATGAATTCATCAAGCTATTTCATTGAATGGCTCAATACCAATAATTAAATTAACGGTTCGGAATAATGACCAGGGAGCAAATAATTTACTAATAAGAAATATATGTATTATTTAATCAATAAAAAATCCTAATCATTTTTAAATTTAAATTTGAACTATACATTCTTGCTTACCATAATCTTTACATGTATACTGATCAATCAAGAGAACTATTTTTTCTAGACTAATTTGGGCCAACTACATAGAGGTAGCTATAATTAGCTTAAAATCAACCTCATTCCGTATAATGCTATGTAAGACGGTAGAGTACATGCAGCCCATGTCAAAGATAGACTCTAATGTTATAGACAAATCTTCGTTAAATAATGTAAGATAGATTATAATTATCTTATATCTTAAAAATAGGCTCCAATTTTAAAAATACGCTCTAGTTAACTAATAAGATAGATAACAATAATTTAGACATTTTAAAGAATTTTTATGCCTTTTGATTATCGAATCTCCTGCTTTTCATCCGAGCTACAATAGAGCAAGTATGAGTTCTGAGTTTTTTTTCTTTTATATATAAATTTTTCAATAATTAAAACAAATATGATCTTCAAGTCTGAAATATTTTTAATTATCTTTTATGAAATAATAACTCACTGCATGAGGCCTGGATTATCTGAGTCCCAATTATGGCCAATCCACTGGTCTGGGAGGCTCCATTAGCAATAAGCCAGCAAGCATACACAAATAAGACAAGCGTGCAAAACTTACAAGCCCATGCTTAATTCATCATCTCCTCTCCTCTCCTCACCCTCCCACCCTTATCTTTTCTCCTCCCCCTCCTACGTCCTCCCACCCCCTCTCAGCTCCCTCTTCCATTGATCTCTTCCCCACTCCGAAGCTGCAAAAATTACACTTCTTGTTTCAGATTATAGGACCTTCCTATCTTATTGAGAAAAACCCAGCATTACCATGGGCATCCACAGATCATGCTCTGGAGATGAATTCATATTGGAGAAGCATGAGCTACAGCAGCAGTGTTATGAAGGTAAGAAGAGGGAGGAGAAGTTGAAGCAGTACACATCTACTAGAACCTCTCCACCACCTTCTTCCTCCTCCTCACTTCATCTCCTTCCCATGAATTCTCCTTCACTATCTCCCTCCACCGTCCTTCTCCCTCCTTCGCCATCGACCTATCTCCGGCCGACGAGATCTTCTTCCAGGGCCACCTCCTCCCTCTCCACCTCATCTCCCACTGCTCCTCCATCTCCCCGAGGTCCTCCACCACATCCTCCGACACCGTCGGCCTCCCCATACGCGAGCTCTTCGACGTCGACGTCAAGAAGAAGCTACCGAGCAGCACTAGTAATATTGCACCCAGTGCTAGTGGAAGTGGAAGCCCGGTCTGCGTTGCGAGAGTGAGAAGCAAGCCCAAGTACTCCTTCCCCTTGTTTCGAAAGTGGAGGAGGCCGTCGAAGAGCACCGCCGGCGATCGCCATAAAGAGGAAGACCAGAGGAAGAAGAAGAAGAATGCCCGGTTCGACGTCGGCCGGGTTCTGAGGAGGTATGTGAGGGTGGTTCGTCCCTTGTTCTTGTTCGGAGGGGAGAAGGAGGATAAGAGCATCGACCTCCGATGGCGTCCGCATTCTTTCTCCGGGAACTACTCCATTTCGCGGTTGAAGGAGTGGGGGAAAGGAGGAGGAGATCATCAGGTGGTGGTGGGCAGTTCTCTGCTCCTGCTTCCATGAGAACCTCGCCCACCAACAGCGGCCTTCTTGTTGCCACTGCCACAATCTCCTCCTCCAACGACAGCACCATGGAGGAGTTGCAGAATGCAATTCAAGCGGCCATTGCCCACTGCAAGAACTCCATCAATGCTGCCAAGGAAGACAACGTCTGCAAGCTCTGAGCACTAAGATTTTCTCTTTTGTTTATTTAATGCGTATCTGTCTATTTCCCAGATAATCAATGTCTCTCCTTCTCTCTGCCTTTGATATTCATATAATCCTGAGCTGTATATGGATTAATGTAATCATTATAGTCTTTGGGAACATAAAATCATGGGAAGACAGTTCTACATCGTTCTTGTCACTTTTGTTTACTGTTTGGTGGAAGACTGTGCATTGGTTTCAAATTAGTTTCAAACTTACACACCAGGTTTGAACTACGAATTACACGAAGAAACACGGATTCTTCGATGCTAATGCAAGGGCAGCCATGGTTGCTTCATATGCCTCTACATATCTCTTTGTCGTTGATTTAAACTACCTGATATTGGCATGGATTCTTATTCGTAACAGACAACTTTGATATTTTTCATGACCATAATTATTTGATTGATAATTAGCACTGGAAAAGATCTAAGTCGAGGAGATAAATGATTGAAGCAGCATATATATCAACTGCGGATCATATTCCAATTATTGGACTAACTATATAGGGTGCGTCATACATTGAGATTGAGATGAATGATGAGGGAATAATGGAGGCTGGGCCTTTTGGTGTTTCAATTTGCTGGCTGGGCACAACATGACGTAGCAAAGCAAATAATGCAGTTTATCCTTATTCATGCTCATCATGGCCGTATGGGGGACCCTTGGGCTAGTGTCGCTCTCGCAACCTCGCTTTTTCATGTGCTCGTCTGGGATTTCAATTCCCATCCAAAACAGAAAATGAAGTGAATATACAGAGATCGTTTATGTGGTCGATCTGTGTACATGGAGAACGAGTCTGGCCACCTGTGAATGATCGGGAATTAGTGTTGCTTGGCATATATATATATATATGGTACGTGCAACATGGTACCGAGATGCCACGAGTATTTCTGACCAGAGACATGATCCGTCTTGCAGGAAAGAGACGGTGCTTGAGCAGTAGTTCTGGACCAGTTACATGATCCATCTTGTCTTGAGGCTGAAATTAATGGCATCTACCATGTCCGGTCTTGTCTCCTTATTTTCCGGAGTTGGAGGAGCACTACAAATTGAAGAAGAAAAAGAAAGAAACTTGGTTCAAATTTAAGTTATTAAAGGACATGTTAAATTTCTTTTATCACATGAAACCCAAATAATTTTTTGTCCAAATTTTAAAGTATGATATGCTTTGCTATTTTCGGACACATTTCAAAGATTCAAATCTTACACTCTTCATTTGACCGAGCATAAAATTTAATTAAGATATTCCAAAACATGGTAAAAATTCACGAATTTGATTTTTTGATAGCAAGGTTTCATTTTTGCTTGAGACGTTCGGAAGGAACATCAAAGCATGAAGTGGTGGGCTTAACAGAAGTAGCCCATCTCAACTAAAACGGACTTGTGCGTTCTATACTCTCTCAATTCAATTTGATTTGATGCTCGGCCCATCCATTTGATCCAGAGACAAGAGAAAAAGGTGGATCATAGTTACCCTAATGGGCTTTTTTTTTCTTTGGGCCGCAGATGAGGACACAAAATGCACATCTGAATAGATATTGCATCGCGTGTCCTTGTACAGGAATCTGGACAGGCCTGTTTGTCGGCTGTTTGTCGGCCGAAAAGAAATTATAAGGAAAGTCTGTCTTCAATCTATCGATGTACTTGCACAAAGTACAGGACTCTCCTGTTTTGCAGGATGCACACTTGGAAATGGGTTTATTGATAATGTCTTTCACTTATTTGTTATAACAACTGCAGCTTGATATCTAAGCGGGAACAAGTTCTTTTTAGCCTCACAAAACATTTGTCCTTATACTAATTGCATGCACTCGGTCAGCGGTTACTTGGTGTTTGGTATAACTGAGTACTCAATTTGTTCAAGTAATGTTTGCTAGAAAGTTATGTAATTTGTAATTTATTATGTTTATGACATATGATATAATAATTATGAACTTGATGGTACTTATTTAGTAAACTTACATTTTTTATATCTTGTAATTGGGAGTCAACTTTTAGAAATTAATAGGAAAAAAAAGAGAAGGGAAAGATCTTTGATTATCACATTTCTATTTGGTAAGGTTATATGTTTTTATTAATCATTTTCAATCTACGTTGTTCCTATCAATCTTCTCCCGAACACATTTGGTATTAGAGTTTTGGTTTCCACTTATCATTTTTTATTAAAAATTCTTTAAAAAAAATTCTTTTTTTCAAAATCTAGATAAAGAAAAATCATGACGTTAGATAATTTACAAAAAATTCTTGTTCTAATATTTGATAGAGATGGAGAGAGCTATGATTATTGGAATGTATAAACGAAGATACTCTTTATGTCATACGATTTGTGGGAGATGGTAGAAAGATGTGTGTGAAGGCCCTCAAAGTAATAAAGTTTTAACCACTTGGAGTAAAAACAAGAAGAAAGAGTATAAAGAGAACAAGAAAATAGATGCAAAAGTCCTTTTTCCTCATTCAACATAGAGTAAGTAAATTTATTTTTTTAAGAATCATGAGAGCAACAAAATCCACAAATGCTTGAAAATTTTTGAGGAGTGAATTCAAAGGCAACAATAAGGTAATTTTGACAAAATTTCAAAATTTATGGGCTGTTTGATGATATAAGTACAAAATAAGGCGAAAATGTGAAAGATTTATTTTCAAGAATTATTGTCATTGTGAATAAAATTAGAATATATGGTAATGATATTACGAATAAGAGAGTTATTAAAAAAGTGGAGAAACATGTCATCCAAATTTAAACATGTAGTTGGAATTATTGAGGAGTCAAAAGATTTATCCAAATTATCTATTAGTCAATGAATTAGCTCTCTTTAGGTGCATGAGTAAATGATGAATAGGGTAATGCCTACTATAAGTTAAGAACAAGTTTTTCAATCAAATGTGATTATGATAAATATAAAGAGATACAAGAAATGTGAGTCGTCAAATAAGTTTTATGATGGAAGAGGTAAATGACAAAGAGAGGTAATTACAATGGTGATTGAGAAAATTATAAACGTAGAAAAAAATTATAATGATGGTAAAGGACAAGGCTATGGAACATTCCAAAATCAAAGTAGGAGAAGAGAATGCTATATTTGCAAGAGGACCAATCATATTGCTAAGAATTGCTATCATAGATGTGAGAGATGTTCACATCATGTACATGGTCCAAAAAATTGTATGTACAAGCCAAAATATCAAGGCTATGTTGAAAATGAAGATAAGAAAACCCACTATATTGAAAAAAATGACGAAAGAGGTGATGTATTTTATTCTTTTATGTTTACTCAAGAGGAACATAATGATGTTTGGTATATAGATAATGGATGTAACAATTACATGACCGAAAATAAAAACAAACTTTGTGAAATTTGATGATAATTTCTCCTCTAGTGTGAAGTTTGGAGATGACAAAGTAAGAGAAATGGGTAGCAAATATGTGACTTCGGTGCAAAGCAAGTAAGGAACTACCAAATTTATTCATGATGTGTATTATGTACCCGATTTGACACAAATTTGTTAAGTGTTGGACAATTGCTTCAAAAAAGATACAAGGTGACTTTTGACAACAAAGAGTGTGAAATTCTTGACAAATGTAACAATCAAGTAGTTACCAAAGTGAAAATGAATAGTAGTAAAGTTTTTCAATTGAAAGTGCCCTATTGTGATAATTATGTGTTGAAGATTACTTGTGATGATATATCTGTTCTTTGACACTTTAGGTATGATCAGTTGAATTTTAGAAGTCTTGCATTGTTGAAATACAAGAACATGATATTGGTTTACCACAAATTGATTAAGACCACAAACTTTGTGAAAGATGTGTGTATGGAAAACAACATAGGTTGCTATTTTTGGAGTCATCAAGGAGGACAAGAGCCCGACTTGAGTTAGTGCATGTCGATTTATTTGGTCCAACAATGAGAGGTGCAAAGTATATTTTTCAACTTGTTGATAATTTTACAAGAATGGTGTGAGTTTACTTCTGTTATGAAAAATCATAAGCATTTTTCAAGTTTGTTGAATTTAAAGCTATGGTTGAAAAATAAAGTGGACTTTACTTGAAAGCTTTGAGGACAGACAAAGGTGGAGAATTCAATTCAAAAGAGTTTTGACACTTCGTGAGTACAATGACATAAGAAGGGAGTTGACTATGAGTTATAGACCTCTAAAAAATTATGTAGTAGAAAAGGATAAGTTGAACAGTTGTTAAAATAATTATATACATGTTGGCACACAAGAACCTCCCGTATAAATTTTGGGCGAAGGCAGTAAATATCACAATCTATATTCTTAATAGATGTCCTATAATGGCTATGGAAAATAAGACTTTATGTGAAACTTGGCATAAGAGAAAACTCGAAGTGAGTACTTTGAGAATTTTTAGATGCATTGAATATGTTCATATTCCATCACAAAAGTGAAGGAAATTTGATAAAAAAAGTGAGAAATGTCTTTTTATTGGATATTGTGAAGAATATAAAGACAATAGGCTATTAAATCTCAAAACCAATAAGCTAGTAATTTTAAAAGATGTGATCTTTGATGAGAATGAGACATGGAAAGTGTGTGATTGTGAAACTTATTTGAAGAGACTATGAATGGAAATAGAAGAAAAAGCAAAAGGTGAAATACTACCTATCAATGAAGTTTTTGAAGAACCAAGTTCATCTTACTCACCTCCACCTACTAATATACAACAAAGAGATTAGCTAGTAAAGCCGTATGACATTGATACAAATTATCTTCCAAAAAGGGTGCATTCTTTACAAGAAATCATGGAATCTAATATTGCTTTTCTTGCATCTGAGCATCAATACTTTTATGAAAATATAAAACACAAAGAATGAGTACAAACTATGGATAGAGAAATAAAGATGATTGAGAAGAATTAAACATGGTTGTTTGCTGAAAAACCAAAAGACAAAGATGTGATTGGTTTGAAATAGGTGTACAAGATAAAGTTTAATGAAGATGGTTCAATTCAAAAGCACATGGCAAGATTGGTTACAAAAGGATTCTCCCAATGACATGGGATTGACTTCAATGAGACATTTGCACCGGTTGTAAGGATGGAAACAATAAAAACAATGTTAGCAATTGCAACTCAATTGAGACTATAAGTGCATCAAATTGATGTGAAATCGACTGTTTTGAATTGTGAGTTGGAAAAAGTGGTACATGTAAAACAACCTCAAGGATATATGATTGATGGGCAAGAAGAAAAGGTGTACAAATTGACGAAAATTTTATATGGCCTAAAACAAGCACTTAGAGCATGAATAGTAAGATTGATAATTACTTGGAGATGGATGGATTTTATAGAAGTTTAAGTGAGCCCTCACTCTATATGAAGAATGAAGGTAACAACTTTTTCATGCTTTGTTTATATGTTGATGATTTGATATATGCTAGCAATTGTGATAAGATGTTATTTGATTTCAAAAATACCATGATGAATGAATATAAAATGAGTGTTTTGGGACTTATGAGATATTTTCTTAGCATTCAAGTGAAACAAAAGGAAGGGGAGATATTTATTTCTCAAGAAAAGTATATAGATGATTTGTTAAAAAGATCGAGCAAGTCTAATTGCAAGCCTATGTCTACACCAATGGGAATGAATGAGAAATTGAAAAGAGATGATAATGATGAATTAACCAATGAGCAAATGTATAGAAGTTTGGTTGGATTTTTGATTTATCTTACAAACACTAGACTGAATATTGTGCATAAACAAGCCTAACAAAGCTCATTGGATGACTGCTATGAGAATTTTGAGATACGCAAAAGGAATAAAGAATTTTGGTGTGAAGTATGAAGTTGAGAATGTGGTTAAGTTGATTAGATATTCGGATATTGATTGGGTCAGTTGCCAAGATGATAAGAAGAGCACATCGAGATATGTTTTTAGCTTGGGAAACAAGGTTATATCATGGTCTTCTAAGAAGCAAACATGATTATATTATCTTCACATGAAGCTGAATATATTTCCATTACAAGTGCGGCATGTGAAGCCATTTGGCTAAGTAGAATTTTGAAAGATGTTTTTTGCGAACAAGATGAAGCAACTACAATATTTGGTGATAACATGTCTGCTATTACTATTACCAAAAATCCTATTTTTCATGCTTGGTTGAAGCATATTGAGTTGAGACATTACTTTATTAAAAATCTTGTTGAAGAATGAGAAATTGAGTTAAAGTTTATAAACACTAAAGAATAAATGACTAATGTGTTTACAAAAGCTCTCACTAAAGACAAGTTTGAATATTTTAGAAAGATGATTAAAATTACAAATTAAGAAATAGTGTTAGAAAGTGATGTAATTTGTAATTTATTGAGCTTGTGACGTATGATGTAATAATATTAAACTTGAGGGGTACTTATATACTAAACCTACATTTTCTATATTTTGTAACCAGAAACCAACTTTTAGAAAGTAGCAGGAAAGTGAAAAAAAGAAGAAAGGAAAGACCCTTTAATCATCCCCTTTCTATTTGGTAAGATTTTATTTTTTATCGATCATTTTCAATTTATATTTTTCCCATCCACCTTCTCCCTAACATATTTGCAATCCAATTAGAGCAGACCGTCTAATGAACCATGTCTACGAATTAAGTTGACAAAAGGGGCGGTTTCAAACTGAACAGAAATGTCAAGAGAATGAATGGTGCGTACCAGATTCATTACTTACAGAATTAGTCTTACAGCTTCTAGTCATTAAAAGAAGAGATCAGAGATGTAGGAGTTGATCAACAACAGGAAGGTTATTGATCTAATACAAAGCAGATACGATACGATCTTCCACACCCAATCCACTACCCAATTCAAAAATAGTCCCTCAAGAGATCGAGACGCTATTCCAACTTAATTTACACCATCATTAGACTTGAATATGATCTTGCTCTTCCCTTCTTTTATCTTGATGATCAGTCCTCAGTCCTCACCTCTTCCATGTCCAATTCCTGCAAACATGTTTGGTACATCTTGCATGAGTAAAATCTCAAAAAATTGCCAGCTCAATCTA
Organism: Piper betle; assembly: GCA_033002965.1. NCBI lineage: Eukaryota > Viridiplantae > Streptophyta > Magnoliopsida > Piperales > Piperaceae > Piper > Piper betle. The sequence goes on along the minus strand of JAURVB010013359.1, from coordinate 147,168 downwards.
ATATGAATACGAATACTATCCTCAGAATTAAAACTAGAAGACATATGATCTGATCAAGGCGCACGTAGTTCGCTTAATTACCTGAGACGGGGCCTTGTTAATAGAAGCAGGAACATTGGAGGTGATGAAGCTAGATCTTCCTCCTAGGGGAGACCTCTCAGCCTCTTGCTTCTTGTTCATCCCATGGCTGCTCTTTCTGTGCCAAAGTAGCTCCTTCCACCGCATCGGCCCCCTCACCGGCCTCTCATGAGACACCTCCTTCTCATCATCGTCATCGTCGACGCAGAGCAGCTTGTCACCGAGTGTCATGCGCTGGAGCTGTGTGGTGCAGTTCTCCTTGAGTGGCATTAGCCTGCCCTTGAAGAAGATCTCGTCGGCGGCGATCATGTTGTAGCCGGAGACGGAGAACTCGAAGTCGGAGGTGTCGGGAGGCGGGGTGGGCGACCTCTCGCCCTTGATCATCGTTTGATTGGAATCGATGAAGTCGTTGGAGAAGGAGATCCTTGGGCTCATGAAGCTCTGGTGCTCTAAGCATGCCATGATCTCTAACTTGCTCTCTTTTCTTCTACCTCTATCTCATTAGCAACCCTCGGGTAGTGTAACAATGCCTTACTAGAGGGCTTCTATTTATATTACCGAATGATATGTATGTGTATATGTCGATCCAGTTAACATTCACATCCATCCCATCTCTTTCGTTTTTTGTTTTTCCTGCCGACATTTAGACGTCCTATGCGTATACTATCTACCTTCTCTGCGTATATTATCTAACTTCTCTTCTCTTTCAAAGTATTGAGATTTTCTAACACGACTTTAACTATAATTTTTAAACCAATATATTACAAACAATAACAACAAATATTCTTTTCATAATTAATAACAATAAAATTTTTAACAAATAATACTCTCCGATCATAAGATCTTTTCAAGCAATAAAATATTCTTTTTTTATCATTATTATATATATAATAATAAAACCAACACAGGTATAACTTTTGTCCCTTTTTATTTTTTCCCGAACTATTCATTTTTACTGCATTTATTTATCATTGTCAATTGTTCTTAGGCACAACGACTCTAAATGAATTTATCTTAATATTTTTTAATAAATCATCTTATATACTGCCTGCACATTACCCGGGAGTCTTGACTAGTTTAACATGTACAATATAACGCTTGCAGGTCCTGCGGGCTAGTCTTGCAGACATGCATTATCATGACTTGTATGTATGAAAGTACACCTCATAAGCGTACTAAATAATATATGTCCATCCAATATATTTTAAACATAAAATTTTGATGTACAACGAGATGTATATGCTCACATGCTAATGTGGAGTTACACCACATAGACCATAATATTAGTGTCTTCGCGGATTTGGTACATGCCGTGGAATAAGGGATCAAACGTGGGAGCTGCAAGTTGAGGCCATCTGATGCTGCACATATCTAGTAAAATGCAAGAAATGGTACTTTTATATATAATAGTAGTAGTAATAATAATAATAATATAATATGTACGAGAGGAACAAAAGGGTGAGGAGCTAGCTGTAAATGCTTAAGAGATTGATGGTCATTGAAGGCTAGCTAGCAATGGAACTGGACCACTTAGTTGACCAGACTTGGTATAGATATATCCTCAATTTAACCTTCCTCTGGAGGCCAAAGCTGGCGATTCCGATCTATCGGCGCCAGAGCACGTGGCACATGAGATCGGGCTAACGGCGCAGCAGACCTCTGATTACAAAACTGCCATTGCATGCTGTCTTCTTTCTTCAATACTCTAAGCTAACGGCAAGGGCTGGGACGGGACTCATGTAGAGCTGGTTGATCTTACAATGCAACCAATTTTCTCAGCCACGAGGCGGATGTGTGTAGTATGCATGTGTGTGTAATTGATTTGTGGTAAAAAAATTTTTTGTCTTTTGATCTGGGCCATCCGATTACAAAGATGGCACAGATTTATTCTTTTTTAAAAAATAATCTATCCTTCCCCAAAGGCATCAGCGGCGTAGGCATTGACAGAGGCTGTGTCGGCCATATCTTACAGTGGGCGGCCATGTCTGGCAGCTCACCGGCCAAATTCAACCGCAAAGTGGCTAAAAAAAGCCACTCGTGGTCGGATCTGCCTCCGACGTCAGTGGTGGCCTACAGATCTGGCCTTTCTTTTTGCTGCATGGCAAGACTTGGTCGACAACGGTTAGATCCGGCCACGCAGAAAAAAAATAGGGCTAGATCTATAGTTGCACAGCCCAATTCGGTTACAATCGGCCATGTCTGACTACCCCGAGATTGGATTTGGAAAGTGGGCGACAAGGCCGCATGTGGCGAGATGTGACTGGCATGGGGCATGGTGGCCGCTGGCACCATAGAGGAATTTATTATTATTATTTTCAAAAAATAGATTTAGGCTGTCTTTATAATTATACAACCCAGATTAAACTTGTGGGCAATAAATTTATTTTACCTGTACATTAAAAAAAACTTTTCCGTGTGTATATATATATCATTGTTATTGTTGCGATTAAATGTTGCAGTCAAGCCTCACGGTACAAATGATCTTTTGTCCTCAAAGCTGAAGCATCTTATTCGAGTACCACTGATGAAGAAGAAAACTGGGCCATGGAAATCCGATACATACAAGACCTATGTGGGACTCTATCTTGGTTAGACTTTTGACCAAGAGCTGACCGGGCCCCGGGAGGATATATATATATATATATATATATATATATATATATATATATATATATATATATATTCATAGGAATGCAGTTAATCGGAGTTACAAGGATAGGTTTTGATATTTAATATCTATAAATCTAATTCAAATATAACATATTTATATATGATTTAAATTAATTTTGGATCATACTTATGTTCAAAATTTTCAGATATATAATAATTTAAAGATAATCAAATCAGATATATATTTAAAGTGATTTATCTAAAATATGTGATATTTTATAAAATTATATTTTAAAATATTTAAAAATAATATTTTTTGCTTTATATTTATTTTAAGTAGAATAAATTTAGATTTGAATTTAAGTAGAATTTAGGTTCAAATTTTCAAATTTTCAAAATTTCAAATTCGGGTCTGATCAACGTGACGATATCCTGTCCATATCTAATCCGAACCCATTCATATTAAATATATTTTTGATTCATTAAATTTTGTGGTCGTTTTTGTTTCATATATAAGCGTTGTGTTGGATGATCATACATTAAACACGAGGTGTGGAAGAAGAAGATTGACTAAGAGTGAAATGGTTGGCTTTAGCAGTACATATATGTCAGCTCATCCATATGCAGAGAGTTGGCAATCACATGGTTCAGCAAACAAAACTAAAAGAATGCCTTCTCTTGTGGTGGAGCTCAGGTGAGCGACAATGGAGGGTACACGTACGTACTTTGAGCAGCGTGCGTTGGGGAATTTCATTGGAGACTGGTCAAACTAAGATTAGATCTGGTTTGTCTTAGAACGAGAGGGAGGTTTGAATGGCAAAGAAGCTGTCACCCCTTCGGTCTACCATACTCTAGGCAAAGACTCTGTCTTTCCCCCTATTTTGTCCCAGCTATCACGTTTTAATCTTAGGCAAGACAAAGGAGTCAGCCTTTTGATTAGAAGAGCCACGCCCTTTAGACCTCAATGCATGTGACTCACTTCCCATTGTTGAAATTTCCTCTCGCCAAAAGACAAAAAATATAATAAAATAATATTTGTACTTTCAAATTAATGTCGTCGTTTTGAGTGAACCATTTTAATATTTAAAAATCCTTCAAAGTGACTAGAAAGTGGGGTTTTATAGAAGCATGTATAACACAACTCAAAATATAATATGGACGATATATTTAATAAAAGTTGAAAAACGGTGTATGGTAAGATTTGTAAAAAATTAGTGCAACCATTAACTATCAATGACAATTATGAAATATTTGATCTACTTACTAAGTGCTCAATGTTTGCTTGCAAGTAGTTTATTGGGTGTTTTGCAGACTTAATGCAAGGCCTTGCAGCAGTGAGCAGAATATTGCACGCTTTTGGGAAAGGACGAAATACTTACTTTTATATTAATAAGAAATGTACACGGCCTCCCTATTTGGAATTGTAATTACCAAGGCACACACTTAAGTTTCACTAAAATATGTTTTACAACACATGATGCAGGGATCATCTTATCCGTGATATCTGACAACAGACGTAAAAAAAAATCACCAGATGAGAAGGGTTACGAATTAGCATTTAGCTTTTAAGATTTAGCTAGTAAGCGACAATTTTAATCCCCCAATTAGTTTTAGCGTAGTCGATGAGATTGTCAATCTCGTCGAGGTCGATGTAGCCGTTTCCATTGTTATCTGAATGGCGAAGGCCACGCCCAGCCTTCCAAGTGCAGAACCACTTGCCCATTGATTTGAGTGCCGCCCGCAGCTCCTCCTTGCTAATCTTCCCGTCCCCATCTGCGTCGAACTGCTTCATCCATTTCTTGAACTCCCCCTCCGTCATCTCCTCTCCCTGATTCCCTCCGCACACCGACACCTTCTTTATGGCCATTTTATCAACTAGTACTGTGAATAAACAACTAGCTCTATCACACTCACCTGATCGGTGATGAGACAATTAATGGCTTCCCTAGGCTATCTATTTATATGCAGAGTAATCTGCCTCTCCAAGTTGGAGTTGTTTTTGGTTCTTGTTTATCACGAGGCATCAGAATCTCGGTCGTAAAGCAATGCTCCTTTGATTGCAAGTTTGAAGAGATTGATGCATGGGTCATGTAGTAAACAATATTCGTACTACTATAAGAGATTGTGCTCGTGTAATTACCAATTAACGTCCCATCGATACACACTTTGATCTCCATATATATGGCCAAGTGCATTCGTGATTCATCATATCCAATATGTAATAGCTAAACACTTTAATTTCACGTTCATCCTACGCGTCCTGTGCGAGATATTAGATCAACACTTGTTACTTATAGCTATTGTCAGCCGTCAGATGGAATCGGGAATAATTGATGACGCTTCAATTACTTTTGACGGAGTGCTTACTTATTATAAGTATCTGGCATCGATCTCGCGGCGCAGATGCATATATAGGCCATTAGAATTGCATTGTAGTGGTGAGAGTACGAGTAAGGTAACAAGTTGGGGTCAGGAATCCACCGTCCTACTTGCTTTGAATATGTTCTCCCAGCACCAGTCACGATAAAATTACATGATTGGAAGATGGACATCTGTCGACCCGACCATATCTCTTTCTTGATTTCTTTCTAGATCATGATCCTTATCCCCTTACTAGATTTAGTATGAAACTACTAAGCTGGAAAAAAAACAATTAACTTAATTGAGTGTTGTTCTGAAGCGGGTGGTATATAAAAGATCGATGTTGACAATTAGAGTCGACAATTCGAAAATGTTTATACCATGCAATTTACAGTTTCATTGACGTAGTTTTTTGACGGTGAACTGCATACGATCTAACTCTTCTCAGGATGGTCTGGTCTAGTCAGGCAGTTAGTTTTCGTAACATCATTAATTAATTTTATTTTATAACTTACATAAAATGAAAGTGTTGCAGAACGTTAGAAATCATTAATTAATTTAACGGAATCCTTCGCTAAGCTTACAATTTTTTTATAAGTCACAACCTTCTCATGTATGATCATTGATTAAAAAGATGTTACTATTTATTCAGGTAATTACCATTGCCCCTTCCATCTTAATAAATAAATACTATCTAAGATGTCATGATATGATTGATGTATATCATATATAAATTTTAATTTTATAGATAAACTCTTGTTTAACAATGACAAGACACTCTATAATCATATAATATCTTATCTATAGATTTTGATTGACTTTAAAGGTAAATTCGAATAGTAAGTTAAACTATAATAATTTGATTTATTATTTTTATTTTTGTTATATTTTAATTAATTAAATCTCGTACTTTTAATTAGAGGACATTATTGAATTCCTTTTTTATTAATATGAAAAGATGTGCAATACGGTCCATGCACAATAAGAAGATTGAGCGCTGTGTTTTGACACGACGTCTTGTTAATAACTTTAAGGTCTAGGTTTAACTTGTAGATCACGGTGATTTTTGATTCGTGATTTCACTTAGACCAAAATTTTATTTTATTTACTAGGTGATACAATGTAACTAACTTTATGTTACTTTTTTCATTATGATTAATATATGTTTAATTTTCGTTACTCCCAATTACTAGTTACTAGAAGCATTTTCAATTTATGTTGTCCCACTATCGTTATGTGAATCGTTTTAAACCAATCCGATTCAGCTGTTTTATTCAAATCGACTCTATTAGAAATCGAGTAAAAAAAATATAAATTGAATTATTAAAATCAGTATTTTAATTGTTTGATTCAAAACGAGTTTGATTGATTTCTAAGTTATTCATAAATCACTATTCTTACCAGATTTTGTATATTTTAATATTAGATAATCATACAATAGATAAAGAAATTATCCATTTTAAAATACTTTATTTTATAGTCAAGTATAATTTTACAAAAGGATTTATTTCAATATATATTTTTTAATTTTATTATCCTCTATAAACTAATATCTATACAAATATATATGTAATTTTATTAAATTTACTAATACAAAATAAGTCATGCATCGATTTGAAACCGGTTCAATTTAAAATTTTCAAAAATCCAATTTAACTGCTGATTCCGAGTTTTACAACAATGCATCCCACAGTGTGTCTCCTACAGTTCGTAATACTTGCATGTTAACTGTATCAACACTCCACAGAAACTCTTTCTGGGCCGTCGTGTGGTGCTCTGGCATGCGAAGTTGGGCATTGAGATCAGTCCAAAATAATTATCACATATGATTTCAGAATTAAGTTGGGCATATTTTCTTTTTGAAGGTGGGACTATTTCCACCGCCTTTTGCAAATCCCACGACCCATGACTGATGACCCAACATACATTTAAATGGTTTTTGAAAGGAACATCTTTTTAAATGTGAGATTATTCTCAGCATACCTCCACACATGCTTCCTTATTTCAATCTGAATGCAGTTTCCGACTAAAGAAAATTTGCAGAAAAGGAAGTTGCACCTTAATAATTAAGTTGTACTAAAGTACCTAGTGCCAGTGGCATAAGCCAAGAGCTCGGTGCATATTGGGTGCATGCCTTAGTGCCCAATCGGTGAATGTCCTTGGCCCGCTCTCGGCGCAGTCAAGTGGTGCAACCCAATACTTTTCTTACTATAATATGTCCATAAAAAGTTGAAAACCAACAATACCACAGTTAGACGAGGCGGACTTCTTTAATACACTTGAGAAGGTAGAAAACGCCTAGGTGCCACATTCTTGCACGTTACATACTGCAAGTACCCATGCATATGCAAATTAGACACACATACATTATATATACTTACACACAAGAGGCTTCTAAACAAAGTGGGGATTTGGTTTTAGTGCTCCTTATGTATATATATAAGACCAACTAGTAAGTAACAATATTAATGTGCCAGTATTTTTTAGCAAAAGCCACGAGATTGTCGATCTCGTCGTGGTCGATGTAGCCGTTACTATTCTCATCTGCGTAGCGTAGGCCATGCCTGGCCTTCCTGGTGCAGAACCACTTCCCCATTTTCTTCAAACCCATGCGCAGCTCCTCCCTGCTTATCTTCCCATCTTTGTTCGTGTCGAACTGCTCGAGCAACTTCTTGAACTGACTCTCGCTCATCGTCTGATTTCCCACACATGACCTGAACATGGCCATTATTGCCATCTTCTCGATTGGCAGTGCTACTCCTCACACTCTACCTAGTCAGTAATCTTAGAGCTCTGCGATGGATTGCCTTGTGAATGAACCGGCCATGTTATCTAGTTATATACGCACACTGTCAACTAAGTGAGCATGTTGGCGGACCAAGTTGCAGCTAGCGGGGGTTCATGCTTATCACCAACTGAATCACGGTCGTAAAGCAACCTCCCTTTTGATGGTTACCTTCGGAATAATACCTATTCAATCATGTAAACGGTAAAAGATTCAAGTCGAGCTTGTGCACTTGTAAATGAGCAAAAGAGGAGCTTGTGATCACCGATAAATTATATGCTCTTGTTCCGTCTGTCCCACATCATGGAGGACATGTTCTTCACAGGACCGGCCATAAAGTTAAAGCAATATAAAGATAGCATCAAACTTGGTGGACTGGAGATATCCCACCATTATCTGTTCCTATAAAAAATGGATAAATAATCTTTATCCCCTTACCACATTCATCATATTCGGGCCACAAGCTCTCTGATATCGCCCCTGATGACGCTTACGGTAAGACGTCACCATTGACTTCGCTGGGCTGGTTTGTTTCGAGGCTTTGCAAATTGCCCAAGCGAAGGTTTGGTCGGGGCCGGACAAATCACAAACATATATAGCTTTCAGCATATGGGCATATTAGATGCATGAAGGGCAGAAATGAAGACGTCATCCATCACTGTTATTTGACTGGATTACAATAACATCACTGTAACTCAAGCAAACAAAATGAAAGGGAAGCGGTACACATTATTACATAATCATCAAGGCATTCATGCATGGACAATCTCCTCCCAATGGTATTGAGGAAATAAGTAAGCATGTAATTTGCCCCCTGAGAAGAGCCTAAGCATCGTTAAAACTGTTATCTGATCCTGGCTCCCATCATGCTCGGAGGTTGTCTTATCCCCCTTTGGCCGTTTCTGTCCCTGTTACCTTCCCATCCTGCTTCAAGATTGCCGATGTCAGTGGCATTTATTTATTTAAGTTGATAGCTATGGTATGGAACAGCAAGATTGATAATTATTTGAAGAGGAGTGGATTTCATAGAAGTTCAAGTGAGCCCTCACTCTACGTGAAGAAAGAAGGTGACAATTTTCTCATGCTTTGCTTATATGTTGATTAATGAATATAAGATGAGTGATTTGGGATTTATAAGATATTTTTTTGACATTCAAGTGAAATAAAAGGAAGGTGATATATTTATTTCTTAAGAAAAGTATGTGGATGATTTGCTAACAAAATTTAGCATGTCCAATTACAATCTTATGTCTACAATGATGGGAATGAATGAGAAATTGAAAAGAGATGATAGTGATGAATTAAGCAATGAACAAATATATGAAAGTTTGGTTAGATTTTTGATTTATCTCACAAACACTAGAGCAGACGTTATGCATGCCGTTAGTATAATTTCAAAGTATATGAACAAGCCTAGCAAAACTCATTTGATGGGCGGTGTGAAAATTTTGAGATATGTAAAAGGAACAAAGAAATTTGGTGTGAAGTATGAAGTTGAGAATGCGGCTAAGTTGATTAGATATTCAGATAATGATTGGGCTGGTTGCCAAAATGATAGGAAGAGCACATCGAGATATATTTTTAGCTTGGGAAGCAAGGTTATATTATGGTCTTCTAAGAATCAAAAGACAGTTGTATTATCTCATGTGAAGCTGAATATATTTCCATGAAAAGTGCAAAGTGCGAAGCCATTTGGCTAAGTAGAATTCTCAAAGATCTTTTGTGTGAACAAGATTGAGCAGGTACTATGTTTTGTAATAACATGTCCGCTATTGTTATGAGAAAAAATCCTATTTTTCATACTAAGTCGATTATATTGAGTTGAGGGATCACTTTATTAGAGATATTGTTGAAGAAGGAGAAATTGAGTTAAAGTTCATTAATACTAAGGAACAAACGACTAATGCATTTACAAAAGCTCTCACTCAAGACAAGTTTGAATCTTTTAGAAAGATGATACAAATTACAAATTAAGAAGGGGTGTTAGAAAGTAATGTAATTTGTAATTTATTAGGCTTATGGCATATGATGTAATAACTATGAACTGGAGGGGTACTTATGTATTAAACCTACCTTTTATATATCTTGTAACTGAGAGCCAACTTTTAGAGAGTAGTAGGAAAGTAATAAAAAAAAGAAGGGAAAGACCCTTTGATCATCCCTTTTCTATTTGGTAGGATTTTGTTTTTTATTAATCATTTTCAATCTATGTTCTCCCCAACAAATTTGGTATCGGAGCTTTGTTTTCCCTTCATCATCTTCTATTGAAAACCCTTTAAAAAAATCAATTTTTTCAAAATCTAGATAAAGAAAAGTCATGACTTTAGATAGTCTATACAAAATTCAAGTTCTAATATTTGACAGAGATGAGAAGAGTTATGATTATTGAAGTATATAAATGAAGACACTCTTTAAGTCACAAGATTTATGGGAGATGGTAGAAGATGAGTATGAAGAACTTCAAAGTAATGAAGTTCTAGCCATTTGAAGTAAAGACAAAAAGAAAGAGTATAAAGAGAACAAGAAAAGAGTGCAAAAGTCCTCTTCCTCATTTAACAAGGAGTAAGTAAAACTATTTTTCCAAGGATTATGAGAGTAACAAAATCCATTAATGCTTGAAAAATTTTGAGGAATGAATTCAAAGGTAGCAACAACGTAATTTTAGTAAAACTTCAAAATTTATGGGCTGATTTTGATAATATAAGTATGAAAAAGGGTGACAATGTAAAAGATTTATCTTTAATAATTATTGCCATTGTGAATAAAATTAGAGAATATGATGATGATATTATGAATATGAGAGTTGTGGAAAAAGTATTGAGAAGCATGTCATCCAAATTTGAACATGTTGTTGCAATTATTAAGGATTCTAAAGATTTATCCAAATTGTCTATTAGTGAATAGATGAGCTCTCTTGAGGTGCATGAGCAAAGGATGAATAAAGTAATGTCTACGACCAAGTCTAGAACAAGCTTTTCAATCAAAGGTGAATATTAGAAATACAAAGAGATACGAGAAAGGTGAGTTTTCAAATAAGTTTCACAATGAAAGAGGTAGAGGATAAGAGAGAGGTGATTACAATGGTGATAGAGAAAATTATAAATGTAGAAGAGAAAATTATAATGATGGTAGAGAACAAGGCTATGAAAGAGGTAAAAATCAAAATAGGAGAAGAAAATGTTATATTTGTAAGAGGACTAATCATATTGCCAAAAATTGATATCATAGATGTGAGAGATGTCCACACCATGCACATGATCCAAAAGATTGTAGGTACAAGCCGAAATATCAAAGCTATGTTGAAAAGGAAGAGAAAAACCCCACTATATTGAGAAAAATGACAAAGGATGGTGATATATTTTATTCTTGCATGTCTACTCAATAGGAATATAATGATGTTTGCTATGTAGATAGTGGATGTAGAAATCACATGATCAGGAAATAAAAAGAACTTTGTGAAGTTTGGAGATGGAAAAGTAAGAAAAATTGTTGGCAAATGTGTGATTTCGGTGTAAAGCAAGTAAGGAACCACCAAATTTATTCATGATGTGTATTATGTACCCGGTTTGATTACAAAATTGTTAAGTGTTGGACAATTGTTTCAAAAAGAATACAAGGTGACTTTTGACAATAAAAATGTGAAATTCTTGACGAAAACAATAATCTAAGTAGTTATTAAAGTGGAGATGAAGTAGTAAAGTTTTTCAATTAAGAATGTCTTCTTGTGAAAATTATAGATTGAAGACTACTTGTAATGATATATCTCTTCCTTGACACTTAAAGTATACTCACTTGAATTTTAGAAGTCTTGCATTGTTGAAATATAAGAATATGGTACTTGGGTTACCACAAATTTATCAAGATCACAAGCTTTGTGAATGATGTGTGTATGGAAAACAACATAAGTTATCATTTTCGGAGTCATCATGGAGGACAAGAGCCCCACTTGAGTTAGTGCATGCCGATTTATGTGGTCAAACAAATACTCCAACAATTACAGGTGCAAAGTATTTTTTTCTACTTGTTGATGATTTTACAAGAATAGCGTTGGTTTACTTCCTGCATGAAAAATCACAAGTATTTTCCAAGTTTGTTGAATTTAAAGCAATGGTTGAAAAACAAAGTGGACTTTATTTGAAAGCTTTGAGGACCGACAGAGGTGGAAAATTCAATCCCAAGGAATTTTAAAACTTTTGCAAGTACAATGGTATAAGAAGGGAGTTGACTATGAGTTACACACTTCAACAAATGGTATAGTAAAAAGGAGGAATAAAAAAGTTGTTGAAATTGCTAAATGCATGTTGGCACAGAAGAACCTCCCATATAAATTTTGGGCAAAGGAAATAAATAACGCGGACTACATTCTAAATAGTTGTCCTACTAAGGTGGTCAAAAAGCTTGGCACAAAAGAAACCCGAAGTGAGTACTTTGAGAATTCTTAGATGTATTGCATATGCTTATATTCCATCACAAAAGAGAAGGAAGTTTGACGAAGAATGTAAGAAATGCCTTTTTTATTAGATATTGTGAAGAATATAAATGGCTATAGGCTATTAAATCTCAAAACCAATAATTTGGTAATTTCAAGAGATGTGAACTTTGATGAGAATAAGACATGAAAAATGTGTAATAGTGAAACTCATTTGAAGAGACTATGTGTAGAAGTAGAAGAAAACGGAAAAGGTGAAATATTACCTATCAATGAAGTTGTTGAAGAACATTGAGATATACCAAGTTCATCTTACTCGCCACCACCTACTAATATCCAACAAAGAGAGTGGTAAGTAAGGTCTGGATGACATTGATACAAATTCTCCTCCGAGAAGGGTGCATTCTTTACAAAAAATCATGGAATCTAATGTTTCTTTTATTGCATTTGAGCCTCAACACTTTAATGAAACTATAAAACACAAAGAATGGGTACAAGCTATGGATGAAGAAATGAAGATGATTGAGAAGATCAAACATGACAGCTTGTTGAAAAACCAAAAGATAAAGATGTGATTGGTTTGAAATGGGTGTACAAGATAAAGTTTGATGAAGATGGTTCAATTCAAAAGCACAAGGCAAGATTGGTTGCAAAAGGATACTCCCAACAATATAGGATTGACTTCAACGAGACATTTACACTGGTTGTAAGGATGGAAACAAAAAGAACAATGTTAGCAATTGTAACTCAATTGAGACTACAAGTGTATCAATTTGATGTGAAACCGACTTTTTGAATGATGAGTTGGAAGAAGCGATGTATATGAATCAATCTCAAGGATATATTATTAAAGGGCAAGAAGACAAGGTGTACAAATTGAAGAAAACTCTTTATGGCCTAAAACAAGCACCTAAAGCATATAATAGTAAGATTGATAATTACTTGAAGAGGAATGGATTCCATAAAAGTTCAAGTGAGCCATAACTCTATGTGAAGAAAGAACATGTACAAGTTTCTCATGCTTTGCTTATATGTTAATGATTTAATATATGCTAGCAATTGTGATAAGGTGTTGATTGATTTCAAGAATACCATGATGAATGAATATGAGATGAGTGATTTTAGATTTATGAGATATTTTCTTGGCATTCAAGTGAAGCAAAAGGAAGGTGAGATATTTATTTTTTAATAAAAGTATGTGGATGATTTGTTAAAAAAATTTAGCAAGTCCAATTGCAAGTCTATGTCTACACCGATGGGAATGAATAAAAAATTGAAAGAGATGATAGTGACGAATTGACCAATGAGTAAATGTATAGAAGTTTTGTTAAATTTTTTATTTATCTTACAAACACTAGACCAAACATTGTACATGCAGTTAATATAGTTTCAAGGTACATGAACAAGCTTAGCAAAAACTCATTTGATAGTCGCTATGAGAATTTTGAGATATATAAAAAGAACAAAGAATTTTGGTGTGAAGTATAAAGTTGAGAATGAGGCTAAGTTGATTTGATATTCAGATAGTGATGGGCATGTTGCCAAGATGATAAGAAGAGCACATCAGGATATGTTTTTAGCTTGGGAAGCAAGGTTTTATCATTGTTTTTTAAGAAGCAAAAAACGGTTGCATTGTCTTCATGTGAAGCCGAATATATTTCCATCACAAGTGCGGTGTGCGAAGCCATTTGGTTAAGGAAAATTTTCAAAGATCTTTCGTATGAACAAGATGGATTAATTATAACATTTTTTTATAACATGTCCGCTGTTGCTAGGAGTAAAAATCTTATTTTCCATGCTAGGACGAAGCATATTGAGTTGTGGTATCACTTTATTAGAGATCTTTTTGAAGAAAGAGAAATTGAGTTAAAGTTCATTAATAATAAGGAACAAATGACTGATGTGTTTACAAAAGCTCTTTACTCAAGACAAGTTTGATTCTTTTAGAAAGATGATGAAAATTACAAATTCAGATTGGGTGTTAGAAAGTGATGTAATTTGTAATTTATTAGGTTTACGACATATGATGTAATAATTATGAACTTTAGTGATACTTATATATTAAACCTACATTTTCTATATCTTGTAACCGAAAGCCAACTTTTGGAGAGTTGTAGGAAAGTGAAAAAAAAAGAGAAGGGAAAGACCATTTAATCATCACCTTTCTATTTGGTAAGATTTTATTTTTTATCAATCATTTTCGATCTATATTTTTTCCATCCATCTTCTCCCCAACATATTTGCAATGCAATTAGAGCAGACCTTCTAATGAACCATGTCTACGAATTAAGTTGACAAAAGGCACGGTTTCAAACTGAACAGAAATGTCAAGAAAATGAATGGTGCGTACCAGATTTATTACTTACAGAATTAGTCTTACAGCTTCTAGTCATTAAAAGAACAGATCAGAGATGTCGGAGTTGATCAACAACAGGAAAAGGTTTAGACCCATTTTACAATATTGATCTAATACAAAGCAGATACGATACGATCTTCCACACCCAGTCCACTACCCAATACAAAAATAGTCCCTCAAGAGATCGAGACGCTATTCTAACTTAATTTATATCATCATTAGACATGAATATGATCTTGCTCTTCCCTTCTTTTATCAGCTAGCTCTATCACACTCACCTGATCGGTGATGAGATAATTAATGGCTTCCCTAGGCTATCTATTTATATGCAGAGTAATATGCCTCTCCAAGTTGGAGTTGTTTTTGGTTCTTGTTTATCTCGAGGCATGAGAATCTCGGTCGTAAAGCAATGCTCCTTTGATTGCAATTTGGAAGAGATTGATGCATGGATTATGATGTAAACAATATTCGAGATTATGCACGTGTAATCACCAATTAACGTTCCATCGATACACACTTTGATCTCCATATATATGGCCAAGTGCAATCGTGATTCATCATATGCAATATGTAATAGCCAAACACTTTAATTACACCTTCATCCTATCCATCCTATGCGAGATATTAGATCAACGCTAGTTATTTTTAGTTATTGTCAGCCGTCAGATGTAATTGGGAATAATTGATGACGCTTGAATTACTTTTGACGGAGTGCTTGCTTATTATAAGTATCTGGCATCGTTCTCGCTGCGCAGATGCATATGTAGGCCATTAGGATTGCATTGTAGTGGTGAGAGTACGAGTAAGGTAAAAAGTTGGGGTCAGGAATCCACCGTCCTACTTATTTTGAATGTGTTCTCTGCTTAAGTGTTTATGATATATAATATTTACCCATATTTTTAATATAATTTTGTACTTCCTAAGTATAAACATTATTAATTAAGTAATATTTTACTTTATTTTTTCGATGTTGATTAATATTTTATTAGACATGCTTAATTTCGGTGTTTTAATGAGAAAAAGATGAATAAATTAATCTTTGGAAGTAAATGGTAATGACACTTAGCCCCACCCAATGGTTACAAGTTATGGTGTTCAATGGAGTCGAGGAGTTGGAAACTTGAAGCGACAACATAATTAATTAGACTACGTCGATTTGTGAGCACCCTCTTCAAATTCTTGTATCTCTACTTCTATATAAAGGGGTGGTCATTTATTGTTGATCATGTCTAACTTTTGGCTTAGCAGTTTACTGAAAGAAAATATTTCTAATTTTTATAATTTCTTTCTCTTTCATAATAAAAATTAGTTTCTTTTTTATATTGTTTTCTATTTTTATTATGAAGTAGTCTTATATTTCGTTTTAGAGAGAATGAAACTTAACATGATTTAATTGAATTTATTTCAAACTCTTACTCTTTTATTTAATCGGATTGTTTGAATTATTATGTTCTAAATGCTAAGAATAGATTGATTGTCTATTTCTTAGATTATAAGGTTTAATTAAATTTCGGGAGAAATTAATTAGATTAGTCATTGATAATTCATCATACGACGAGTTTTTTGACTTTTGTCGTTGTGGTCAAGAGATACATAAAGAGATACATAACACCGTACATAAAGAGATACATAACACCGTATGCGATTGTAAGGCAATTCTTAATGCATTATTTTGTTGATTAATTAATTATCACTAGGGGTAGAAATTGAGGCAAAATAATAAAAGCATGAAGGAGCGGGAGCCACCATGTCATATAATTATCCTAGATCGACAATTCGATGGAATAAAAGATAAGAGGAAGATTTGATGAAGATTAAATTGATGTTAAGGGAAATTCGACTGTAGAACAAATTTATCATTTTAACTTTTCCTTTTATTTAAAGTTATTATTTAAATTTAGTTAAGTCAATTATTTTTATTTTGTTCTTCATTTTATTTTTTTTAATTAATTATAGGAAATTTATCTCCCTGTGAGACGATACTTGAATTTATCATTATATTACTTTTTTCGACCCTGTGTATTTGCATGTTATCGAAAATATTCAAACTCCCAACACCAATCACGATAAAATTACATGATTGGAAGATGGACATCTGTCGACCGGACAATCTCTCTTTCTTGATTTCTTTCTAGATCACGATCATTATCCCCTTACTAGATTTAGCATTAAACTACTAAGCTGGAAAAAAAACAATTAACTTACATTTTCATTGACGTACTTTTTTGACGGTGCAATGCATATGATCTAACTCTTCTCACGACGGTCTGGTCTAGTCAGGCAGTTAGTGTAAAACCCGTGATTCGAGTCAGGGTTTTACGTTACCGAACCAGTCGGTTCGACCGTTGGTTCGAGTCGAGTCAGTTTCATGAATCGCGTGCTGAGTCGAGACCAGCCGTGAGTTATGAGCGATGAGAGTCAGGTGTACCTGAATATATGATGATAACGTCGAGAAGATGGTGAGATGCGAGTTATCTGAATATATGAAAGTATGCAGTATTTTTTCTTTTTATATGTTTGATCGTAGAAATAGTTTTAGGCCGAATAACGCATTAGGATGCGTTTGATTATATTCGGGTGGGTTATTAGTTATAGAACATGTCATTTGGATGTTGTTGTGTTTGTTTTATTTTATGTGATTTTTCCATATTTTTTTAGATTTTTTTTAGAATTTATTACGAACTAGTTATTATTTTGACTCGAGTCGGAATCGAGTCAATACTTATTTACGAAAATGCCATCGCACGCACTTCTTCTTCCTCCCGACCTTTTCTCCCCCACGCCCAAACCCTAGCCGCCGCGCCGCCCCTGTTCGCGCGCCACCGCCGCCACGGCCGACGCCGCCTGGCCGCCGATCGACGCCGCCCTGCCCCGCCTTGCCGTCACCGCGCCACCCCGAACAGCCCCGGCCGCCACCACCCCGCCACGACGCCAGAATCCGCCCGCGAACCGCGACACGCTCCGCCCACTGATTTCGCCGCCGTCCGGGCCGCGCCGCCGCCGCTGTGACCCCGACGACCACCCCCTCGCCGTCGCCGACGTTTCCCCCATCGTCCCGACCACCGTCGAGGCCGGCCGGAGCCTCGATCGGAGAACGCCGCCACCGCCGCCCATTTTCGACGCCGCCGTCGACGGCCATCGCCGCCTCGGCTACCCTGTTTGACACCACCATTGGACCGAGCTCGTCGAGCTGGTGCCGATAGACCCCCTGATTGCCCCGTCCCAAATCATCGCCGGAAAACCGTCGGAATCCGCCGGAAAACCGCCGACACTCGCCGGAAAACCGCCGGAACCGCCGGAAATTGGATTTGTGGGAAATTCGCCGGATCATCCGCCGAACGCACCCGGTCCAATCTGATCGGACTTCGGACGCCGCTAGGTGCCGAATTCGAGTTTCGAGCCACGAAACGGAAACCCTAGCCGTCGCCGATTTTCGACGACGCGAGGTATAATTTATTTTAATTTAATTATTTGAAAGTTTTGATTATTAGAATTGCATGCTAGGATTGGTGAATTGTGTGTTATAATAATATATATAAATGTAGATTTGATTAAGGATAAAAATATGAAATTTGTTTGATTGTGTGGTGTTAAAAATAGAAGTTATGAAACTAATTAGGGTTATTAAGTAATAATCATGATCTAATCAAACTAGCTTAAGTAGACTCGCTAGAATTGATATAGGTTGATGTGTGTTGATTGACGTGTGATTGTGTTGATTGTGTGTGTATGCTATAGGATATGTGATTCATCATGCGGGCGTTAGTTTTTAGCTTGATTGTGTAGGTACGGTGTAGGAGCTCGCCGCCTAGGCGCGTGGACCCGTTTGGAGCTTCTACCAGGTCCGTTTAGGACTCGTTCTCTGATTTACGCTACTCTCTTGTGTATTTGATTTATTATGTGCAGGACGAGTTAAGTGGCGTTTTATCGAATCCCACTTAACTCGGGCCATTTAGCCAACGATTTTCCGGATTAATAACCCTCGAGGATGAGATCCCTCGAGTTTGTTTTCGAACTTCAGATCCAGCTCACGTTGCCTTCGGGCCTATTGTATAAATCCCAACCCAGACCTATATATATGTATAGTTTTCGTGTTTTGGTGAGAGACTGAATGAGGGAAATCCGACTACCGTGCTACGCGAGCGGGCACGTGTGTGTCGACAGTGGGCTCTGGAATGGTGTGCGGGCCGTTTCATTCCCGAGGGATCCTGACAACTCCACCTTTGAGTTCCTCAAACCCGGAGAAGTGTGGAGGTTCACGGGTACTGCATTGCAGCGCATGTCTAGACTTGTGGTTTCAAAGGGTACTGAAGGCGACTGCCTGAGAGTACTCGGCCTTCGTGCTCAAGGCCAGGAGTAATATGGAAGGTGTAGAGGGCGGATAGGAACGAGATTTGACGCGAGAAGCAATAGAGAAATGGCCGAGGCATGAGAATGTGAAAGATAGGGGGACGCTGTCGACCCGATGGCGACGACTCCCGTATGTGCCCTGATGAGAGTTCTTGAGGAAGTATATGGTTTTCATTCAACAGGAGAGTTTGCTCTCCTGTGCCAGTTTGATATTAGTTATTTTTCGGGCCGGTAACACTCGTTACTGACGGTTTTTCTATATATATGTAGGTGAGAAATGCGAAGGATGAAAGCTGTCGGGACTGCGGAGGAGCAGCACGGAACCGCGCACACATGTACCTGCCGCGTGTAACGTATAATGATGGTGTGTTATTGTTATGTAAACGATAATTTTGATGTGTTTGCTTGAGTGAATTACTTGTTATGAAACGAACTGATAAATATGAATGAGTAGGGAGCCTTGGAGTACAGACTCGGCTCAGGTAAAAATGAATGAGATAATGGTTGAATGTCAGGGTAGATTATTATGTGTTACCGTATTTTTATAAAATAGTATATATTTTCTTTTGGTTTTTCATTTATTATTTTGTCTTGTCTTTGCTTGTACATCATAGCATGCATGTAGGACTACGTTAGAACCCACGCATCCCATCCATGCATTTCATGTTTGCATCTCCATCTTGAGACACCGAGGGCAGATCCGGGTCGGCTTAACCGAACCCAGTAGATTAGCGAACGGTTCGGTCGCCGGTGACATTTCCGGGTCGGTTCACGGGTGAGCCGAAACGGGGTGTTACAGTTAGTTTTCGTAACATCATTAATTAATTTTATTTTATAACTTACATAAAATGAAAGTGTTGCAGAACGTTAGAAATCATTAATTAATTTAACCGAATCCTTGGCTAAGCTTACAATTATTTTAAAAGTTACAACCTACTCATGTATAATCATCAGTCAAAAAGATGTTACTAAGATGTTACTATTTATTCAGGTAATTACCGTTAACCTACTCATGTATAATCATCAGTCAAAAAGATGTTACTAAGATGTTACTATTTATTCAGGTAATTACCGTTACCCCTTCCATCTTAATAAATAAATACTATGTAAGATGTCGTGATATGATCGATGTATATCATATATAAATTTTAATTCTATAGATAAACTCTTGTTTAATAATGACAAGACACTCTATAATAATATGATATCTTATCTATAGATTTTGATTGACTTTAAAGGTAAATTCGAATAGTAAGTTAAACTATAATAATTTGATTTATTATTTTTATTTTTGTTATGTTTTAATTAATTAAATCTTGTACTTTTAATCGGAGGCCATTATTGAATTCCTTTTTTATTAATACGACTAGATGTGCACTACGGTCCATGCATAATAACAAGATTGAGCATTGTGTTTTGACACGACGTCTTGTTAATAACTTTAAGGTCTAGGTTTAACTTGTAGATCACGGTGATTTTTGATTCGTGATTTCACTTAGACCAAAATTTTATTTTATTTACTAGGTGATACAATGTAAGTAACTTTATGTTACATTTTTCATTATGATTAATATATGTTTAATTTTCGTTACTCCCAATTACTAGTTACTAGAAGCATTTTCAATTTATGTTGTCCCACTATCGTTATGTGAATCGTTTTAAACCAATCCGATTCAGCTGTTTTATTCAAATCGACTCTATTAGAAATCGAGTAAAAAATATAAATTGAATTATTAAAATCAGTATTTTAATTGTCTGATTCAAAACGAGTTTGATTGATTTCTAAGTTATTCATGAATCACTATTCTTACCAGATTTTGTATATTTTAATATTAGATAATCATACAATAGATAAAGAAATTATCCATTTTAAAATACTTTATTTTATAGTCAAGTATAATTTTACAAAAGGATTTATTTCAATATATATTTTTAATTTTATTATCCTCTATAAACTAATTTTTATACAAATATATATGTAATTTTATTAAATTTACTAATACAAAATAAGTCATGCATCGATTTGAAACCGGTTCAATTTAAAATTTTCAAAAATCCAATTTAACTGCTGATTCCGAGTTTTACAACAATGCATCCCACAGTGTGTCTCCTACAGTTCGTAATAATTGCATGTTAACTGTATCAACACTCCACAGAAACTCTTTCTGGGCCGTCGTGTGGTGCTCTGGCATGCGAAGTTGGGCATTGAGATCAGTCCAAAATAACTATCACATATGATTTCAGAATTAAGTTGGGCATATTTTCTTTTTGAAGGTGGGACTATTTCCGCCGCCTTTTGCAAATCCCACGACCCATGGCTGATGACCCAACATCCATTTAAATGGTGTTTGAAAGGAACATCTTTTTAAATGTGAGATTATTCTCAGCACACCACCGCACATGCTTCCTTATTTCAATCTGAATGCAATTTCCGACTAAAGAAAATTTGCAGAAAAAAGTTCCACCTTAATAATTAAGTTGTACTAAAGTACCTAGTGCCAGTGCCATAAGCCAAGAGGGTCGGTGCATATTGGGTGCAAGCCTTAGTGCCCAATCGGTGAATGTCCTTGGCGCGCTCTCGGCGCAGTCAAGTGGTACAACCCAATACTTTTCTTACTATAATATGTTCATAAAATGTTGAGAACCAGCGGTACCACATTTAGACGAGGCGGACTTCTTTAATACACTTGAAAAAGTAGAAAACACTAGGTGCCACATTCTTGCACATTACATAGTGCAAGTACCCATGCATATGCAAATTAGACACATACATTACATATACTCACACACAAGAGGCTTCTAAACAAAGTGGGGATTTGGTTTTAGTGCTTCTTATATATATATAAGACCAACTAGTTAGTAACAATATTAATGTGCCAGTTTTTTTAGCAAAAGCCACGAGATTGTCGATCTCGTCGTGGTCGATGTAGCCGTTCCCATTCTCATCTGCGTAGCATAGGCCATGCCTGGCCTTCCTAGCGCAGAACCACTTCCCCATTTTCTTCAAACCCATGCGCAGCTCCTCCCTGCTTATCTTCCCATCTTTGTTCGTGTCGAACTCCTCGAGCAACTTCTTGAACTCACTCTCGGTCATCGTCTGATTTCCCACAAGTGACCTGAATATGGCCATTATTGCCATCTTCTCGATTGGCAGTACTACTCCTCACACTCTACCTAGTCAGTAATCTTAGTGCGCTGCGATGGATTGCCTTGTGAATGAAGCGGCCATGTGATCTATTTATATATGCACACTGTCAACTAAGTGAGCAAGTTGGCGGACCAAGTTGCTGCTAGCGGGGGTTCATGCTTATCACCAACTGAATCACGGTCGTAAAGCAACCTCCCTTGTGATGGTTACCTTCGGAATAATACCTATTCAATCATGTAAACGGTAAAAGATTCAAGTCGAGCTTGTGCACTTGTAAATGAGCAAAAGAGGAGCTTGTGATCACCGATAAATAATATGCTCTTGTTCCGTCTGTCCCACATCATGGAGGATATGTTCTTCACAAGACCGGCCATAAAGTTAAAGCAATATAAAGATAGCATCAAAATTGATGGACATCAACTTGAGATATCCCACCATTATCTTTTCCCATTAAAAATGGATAAATAATCTTTATCCCCTTACCACGTTCATCATATTAGGACCACAAGCTTGCTGATATCACCCCTGATGACGCTTACGGTAAGACGTAACCATTGACTTCCCTGGGCTGGTTTGTTTCGAGGCTTTGCAAATTACCCAAGCAAAAGGTTTGGTCGGGGCCGGGCAAATCACAAACATATATAGCTTTCAGCATATGGGCATATTAGATGCATGATGGGCAAAAAATGAAGACTACATCCATCACTGTTAATTGACTGGATTACAATAACATCACTGTAACTCGAGCAAACAAAATGAAAGGGAAGCGGTACACATTATTACAAAATCATCAAGGCATTCTTGCATGGGCAATCTCTTCCCAATGGTATTGAGTAAATAACTTAGCATGTAATTTGCCCGCCTGAGAAGAGCCTAAGCATCGTTAAAACTGTTATCTGATCATGGCTCCCATCATGTTCGGAGGTTGTGTTATCCCCCTTTGGCTGTTTCTCTCCATGTTACCTTCCCATCCTGCTTCAAGATTGCCGATATCAGTGGCATTTATTTATTTAAGTTGACAGCTATAGCTGGTTTAAATTATCTCAAATGGATTGCTTCATGGATTTCCAAGGTTTTACTCGAGGATAAAATGATCAAATAATGCATTAACTTAATATGACTCATCGCTATTAATGGGATATGCAAGCGAAAATTGAAACAGGAAATAATATTAGTGTTAAATTATAATTATACCTGCTACCGCTAGTAGGAGCTTGCTAAAGCTAAATTAACTAGATGACAGGTACAAACAATGGGATCATACTTAACAAAGATGACAGATCTTCGATTTTAATTACTTTTTACCTAAACCCATATCAAATCCACGGCTTCTGATCTCTCTATACTCTTGGCACAAAGCACAGGTCTCACAGCAGCAATGCACCAGGCAATCGGCACAGGGAGCCTCCTCCAGGCCAAAGCGAGCTCTTATCCTAGAGCGGTAGAAGCAAGAATAGAGGCAGGCAAATCCGGTGAACCCGACCAGAAAACCATACAGAGCTCCACTCACTGCACAGGCTACAAAGGCAAAATATCTCATGCTTCCATGCGTACCCATGTGTTATACTGCTTATTTTACCTCTTTTTGTGACGAGAATATTGGCGACTTACTTGGGTTCCCCCGGTTCACTATTTCAGCAATCTGCCCGAATGTGATGCAGGGGCAGATACATGTGATCAAACCTTTAATCAATGAACAAAAATACAAACAGAACACCCAAATCTTAGATGGTAAGCACGGCTGATTCACTCTCTTAAAATCTCTCAATGATTTTAAGCTAGGATCAATAAGTAAAAATCAAGCTAATCGGTATATATATATATAGACATTAGTTACATACATATGGCTGGATCGTCAAAGCAGTGGCAGAGGCCGGTGGACCACTTCAAATTGCCCTGTGATTGGGTGTAGACGGGGATGCCGGGTTGATCAGGAGGAAGTGAAGGATAGTATGTCTGGTAGGGGCTGTTGTTTGTAACAGCCGCCGGCGGTGGTGGTGGCCATGTAGGTGGCTCTGTAGACATTTTCTTGATCTGCCCACTCAAATGCTGCAGATTGACTATGTATTGTAGTTAGCTCTCGTATAAGATCTCGGGTAGCAAACAATCATATGATGCTAACTTTTGTTGACGAGGATTAATTTTTAAGTAATGAAGTCAATAGCGTTTATATATCAGCAGCTGCCCGTTTGTTTCTTCATCGTTGATGTCAGTGTCTGTATGTCATCCCACATGGTTTCATGTTCAATCCAACGCATACCGCCTAACTGCTCTGGTAGTTGAATTCTTATATTAGGAAACGAGTCCTGGACACAGTTGAACAAGTTTAAATAATTGGTCCGTCTTCAACTGGATACTTCGGTTTACCTGGTTATAAAATGGCATTGCTCATCAAATTCTTTATGGTTGGTGATGCAAGTTGGCATAAAATTCGATAGTCGTTACTCGTAAAGAAATATAAGTTGAATATTAATATGTATATATCCAGTATTTATATCCACTTGCATCAAGCTGCAAGATTAAGAAAGTCAACAGGACGTACATCTAAAGAAAACACTCGGAGGGATGGAGTGTTGAATAGTTTCATCGTTTAATTCCTAGCTGGTTTAAAAATTTTGCAGTTTCTGCAGTATGGAGCTGGGAGAGGAAAAAGAGAGATGGGAAGGGCAATAACGTTAGCATCCACAGTTGGACATTTAACAAAAATGGGGAAATGTAAAATTTTCGGTTTTCCAAGCACTTTTTCTTCAAATAAATCGAGAAGACCAAAATCTTGATTCTTATTCATTCTTTAATTCTAGTTAAACATAAGATTTTTTTTATCTTCCTTTGTTTTTTGCCTAAAGGGTGCTGCGGCATAGACCTTATATTTAAAATCTATACAACTATAAATATTAAAATTTTGATGGCTAGATCTCCTTCCTCCTTTGCCGGTTAGGACCTGCAATGCGATGCACAAATATTAAATTGAGTTATCAAAATACAATATCAAATTATATTAAATAACTTTAAAAATAAATCTTGCATAATACTCCTTAATATTAAATAAATTGGCCAAATTACCAAAAACATCACCGTTCCGTCCCATAATATGGCCGATAACTCTATAAAAGAGTTATAAATTTTTGCATTTTATATTGAGTTTTTGTCATGTTTCAAGTGAATTTTATTTTAATTTTATTAGTTTAAAAGTTTATTAGATATTATTGATAATGCGAGAAATTATTGTGGTTTTGGTGTAAAAAGTGTTAATTAATGTTGTTTTAGTAGGCATAAGAGTTAGAAGACAACCTGGAATCAATGTAGAGCAAAATTGGGCCAAAAAGTATGACCTGGAAGCTGTAGCGAGTGCTTGAGCACGGGGAACAGAGCGCTCGTGCACTGGCCTTTCTGTTAAGAAAGTGTTATAGCCCAGAGCTGAGTGCTCGAGCGCTGGCAGTAGGAAAACTGATTTTTCTAATATTTTTAGAAATCCTGGTGGACCACATTTGTAATATTTGGGTGGATCCTTAATAAATTTGATTAGGGTTTTAAAAAGAAGAGAACAACATTAGACGACGAGGGGACGACACGAAAGACAAGAAGGAACGACTAAGAAGTTGGATCAAAAGAAGAACACGCTTTCTCCAAAAGAGTTTTTCTTTATTGATTTACTTTTCTTTGTAATTAAATGATGTCTTTTTTATCACATATGAATTTCTTGAGTTTAATCGCATATTCTATGAAGTAAATTCTTTTCTAGAATTTTTAATGACACCTAGTGCATGAATTAATAAATGTTAGTATTTTTTATTTATATGATTGTGATGTTAGATTTATTTATTCTATTATGTTCTTAATGTTATCATTAGACTGGCTACCTATTGTTAGATCTAGATATTTAATCTTGTTTAGAGATAGAAAAATTAAATTTATCATTGAATAAAATATTCTTTGTTCATCTATTTTAGGTGATTCACATATGAGATAGAAATATACTCATATGTTTTAAGTAATTGTTAAGGGCAAAGTTTAAAGTATCATTTTATATACACAATTTCATAGAGATAGAGGAGTTGGGTGGGCGTGATAATTTTATAGTGAATCGAAAGATGTCATAAATAATTAATTCCCGTGGTTGATAAGTTTATAGTGAATTGAGAGATGTCATAAATAATTAATTCTCGTGGTTAATAATCTAAATGCACAATTCATAGATATAAGTTATAACTTTAATTATATAGATCACTAGGTGAAATTGAAAATCCTAAGTTTGTCATTCTAAAGTTAATATTTTGATTTAAATATTACATTTTAGATTAGTTTAACTTTAAAAATTTCTACTACTAATTCTTTGTAGGACGATTTTTTTTATCACATTTATTATTTAATTCGGCTCGTACACTTAGCATTATAATTTCCACGTCAATGGCCTTTATGCTCGGCAGTAAAATTGGCAGATCTATCCCCGACATCCTATTTCCTTCCCCTGCTACTAACACTTCTTCAGTCCTATGATCTTATTGTATTTATAAACTTATAGCACTGGCAGGATGCTTTCACGTATCTAGCTTGGCTAAGGACAAACGAGAAAGTCCTGCACAAGATAAAGCTGGGGTGAGAAGTTTCGTACCCTTTCGAGCCCCATTGCGCTTGCTCGCATCCAAATTGCAAGCCCTGATTGAGCCGCGCCTAATTAAATTGTGTAGATATAAGGCCGAATAAAGCTAGCACTAGACAATCAAATAGAATCGTTTGAGCCTCTTTTCCTGCCTTCGCCATTATAGAAAATCTAAATATTCGAAGCAAAAAAACACGTTGATAGGACCCCCCAGGTTGGAACCCGATGCTCCACTCATAAACGTACTGTGGAGGATGCCAAAGGCGGCTCAACATGGTGGTCGGCAGAGGCTTTAGCTTCTTCCCGAGTCACTCAATAGCTTGACATCAGAGCCAACTCAAGCTAAAAAACAAATAAGAATGGAACGACCCTCGTCATCATATTGTGCAGACTGCAGGCTTCTTTTGACAGAAGCACGGATGAACAATTGTAGAAAACACATTGTCTACAATTTCTCACTGATAAATGTCTTTATACATGCCCAAAGGTCTCACAAGTTCAGCAGAGAAGAAAAACTTCCTTGATATATAGTTTATTTTGCAACAAACATTTTGGAAAAATATGAAACATGTAAGGACCATTTAGAGATGTACCAAGAGGGGAAAAAGAAAAAGAAAAAAGGTTGCAATTAAGATTGTAATGATTATGTTTAGGTTGCAATTAAGATCGTAATGATTATATTTTAACCATATTTGCTCAACCAATTTGTAACAAAACTGTTTTAGAAAGTATATTTGCTGTATAATGGCCCCCAAAAATAAACCATGGGTAAGGGAAAAAACCATGACAAGGAAAAGTTACAGAACCTGAAAAAAAGTTCAAAAGGTTTTCCATTATTCAAATCTTCCATTACTTCTATGTACTTGTGAGCAGTAATTTTCTGAACATTGCCTGTAAAGATGAACTCAATGAAACCAGGAACATATTCAGCCATAAAGTCTTTCTAAATCGTGCCAGGCAAATGCTAAAAAATTAGTAAAACAGCTCCTCTAAAGACCAAGCAAACAGACAACTGAAGATCTGTCAATCGTAAAAATATACGTTCACGCATTAGACACTTAGAATTAACAAGAGCATCAAATGTTAAAAATCCTTCATAACTGCCTTGCGAGTTGCGAAAAACGAGTTTGTTAACAGTGACACGATTTTTATTTTAAAAAAGTTTAAAAGCTTCCAATGGGGTGATATTTTTTAACTACACATTAGCGAACAGATGGGTTGTAGATTGTTACAAGCCCGACAATGTGTCTTGAAGTTTTTTCATTTTCTTCTTTCAGGTTCATTCATCCTGAAGTTTTTTCAACGAACGAGGGTTTCAGAATTAAGCAGATAATTTGTTTTTTTCTTAAACTGCAATTGTGTTCGTTTGTTTAAACTGCAAATGTGTCCTGTTCTCTTATCCGACATTTTTTTAATATATTGTATTGTTTGGATTGTTTTACCTTGATTTCACTGTTCTCGTGATTGCATATTGACAACCTTTTGCGTCATACGTAACCTCCTCTGTTCTATAAAATTAGCTACCATTTCAAGAGAAACTGAAGTTTCAGATCTTAAATGGAACGGTGTGTAATAGTAATTGTGTTCAATGTTTGCAATTTTGTTCAATGTGTCTCTGCCTTTTTCATTGTAAAAGTTGGCCCTGCTGCAATGAATTGCTTTGAACTCTTAATATCATATTACTATTCCAAGCTTATTTAGCCTATTTAGACTAACTTATGATGCTGTCAAAATGTTGGGCTTCATACTTGTATTAAAAGTTGGAATAAGTGGTATGGTTCGATCATCATCTCCTCCAATATTATGAATTACATTGCATTTATTTGTGTAAACGAACTCATCTTGTCTTACAGTTTTAAACCAGCTTGAGCGGATTTGCATCAATCTGATATGTTAGCCAGCTGATGCGGTTAGTTAGAAAAAATTTTCTTCTCCATGGAATCTACTCCTGATTGTGCTGTCATCATTGACTAGCTAGAGGGAAAGGTACATGTGCATATATATGCTGGTGGTTTTTGGGATAATACAAATTTTTATCTTACGTACTTGAACTAAAAAGATTGTTGTCTTTATCTTTTCCAGCTTCTGATCATCTTAACTATTTCGATTGTTGGTGTGAATGTAAAGCAGAGTATTATAATGGTTTTATACTTTATATTTTAGATACACCTCGAAGCAGTTTTATCGACATTTATCCAATTGGGAACTTTCATGGCACTGCTGACAAGTTTTCTTATGGTGATCATTTCTTATGTACGTAAAACTTTTTGCGCCCTCTTTTGAAGCTCTCAACTTATGTATAATTCTTTGGTCAGTTCAGTTGCTCCGATTGCTATTCACTGCCACCGGCTAAATTGTTTCCATAGACCCTAAAGAGGAAATTTATTATGGCTGTCAATGATCATGTCAGATGTTGCATCAAAGCAGAAAGCGTTGCATTTCTGACTTACTTAAAATCCATGTCCTTTCTATTTCTTAGATTTTGTGGAATTGCCTCTTCAAGTTTGTTGTTCTGTAAGTACCTGCATATTCATTCAAAAGCAATTCATGCTCTATAAGAAAATAGCCTTTTTTTAGTTCTTGAGCAACAACATCAAACTTACAGCGTCTGGAGGCGGGGCAGATTGCCAAGAGTGTTTGGTATACTACCAGTAAGTTGATTATCTTCCAAATGCCTATAGCGTAATTCACAAAGTAGAATAGAGAAGTATGAGATATACATGCGAACAGAATAGATTGAGAGGATGTGATACCTTCAAGATTTCAAAACAAATGCTTACACTGATATGAGTTTATGCAGAGGACTTATTTCTGGAATAGAACCTGAAAGCCGGTTACTCCCCATGTATCTGTGACGACCATAAAACCAAGTAAATCAATACATTCATTCGTACGTTCTCTCTTTGCATGCTATAATTTGTGTCTCTGTGGGACGCTTACATGTGTCTGATTTCTGTCAAGTTGGCAATGTTGGGGGGCAATGATCCTGAGAGGCCAAAGCTTGTAAAGTTCCTACAATATTTTAAAGGTACCGCTTTTGTTATTATGCCTGTACAGTAGTAGAGAAATTTTTGAAGAATGCAGTTGAACAGGCAGGCCAACCGTGAACTGGATAAATTATTTATCATGTACATGCCCATGGCCAGAAGCCAGAAGCAAAACAATGGTAACTTGTATTACATTGATATTGAACATGTATTTATCAGCCCAGAAACTAAAAATATGGAGTGGGAACTCACAAGGCAACTACTCGGGCATGCTTGTCGTTAGAGCAGGTTACTCCACTCCAGGAATTTTCCTTTGGCAAGCAAGGATCTCCCTTCCAATCGGCAGGGGGATTATTCAAGCTCCTTGCAAGCTCCTCCATTGCATCAACTGACGAGATTTGTTGCAAAATAAGCAAAAAACTTGAAGGACGAGGAGAAAAAACTATACTCTTAATGAGAAACGGATGTTCGGAGCAAGTAATATACCATCGATATTGTGCGTCTTTCTGCCCACATGAACAATCTGAAAGGCCTCGCCGGCTGTTATAACTGGTCCTACTGGCGAACCATCGGCGGGCGTCATTGTTATCTTTGTATGCCCAGAGAGGGGCCAGTTCTTGGAGACCACAGCCACACCTTCGGCGGTCACATTCAGGTCCCGGTAGAAGTCCTTCCCATTGATGGCCACGGTGAACACTCTCCAACTATAGGGGCTAGGCGTGCGGTTGTCCTGGAAGTAGAGTGCAATGTAATAGCTAGCATTCGGCAGGGACACTGGTGGCCACCGCAGCTGGAGCTGCTGGCCGCGACTAGTCGTCAAGGCCTTGTGGAACACCTTGCTCGGAGGAATGTTCCAAAATTCGGAAGTGTCCATGGTTGAGCGGGAAGAAACGATGGGGTTTGAATCAGTGAATTGCTCCCAGTTCCGGTTGAATGGATCATCTGGAAAGCTAGACACAACGTTTCCAATTTTAACACAAACTTATATTCATCACAAAGAGCCGAAGAGCTCTATTCAAGTCTGGTAATAGTTGGGTTTAGTATAATTATCAACTATTACAGCTCGCCATAATATTTATATTAACCAAATACAGAGACTAGAAAAAAGACAATGTAAGTTGTATACCTAATGGGGTTGCCTTGATGACCGAAGTTATGCCTAGCAACTGTGCAGAGGAAATACTTAGAGAAATTAATAGGATCATACATTGATTTCTCCAAGAACCCCACCTCCAAGGCGGAGATGAAGGGCTGCCACCGCCGGTGCGCTTATTTCTTGCTAAGCACACGCTTAGGGACTTGTCCACGGCCTTGACGACGATCTCGTAGAAGGAACTCAAACCCTTGGCATAGTCATCCGCGGTATCAACGGTGCTCCACTTGGTGCTACCGACGATCTGGTCGAAGACAGGCGGCGCCGGCCTGCCGTCGAAGCCACCGTAGAAGTAGACCGTCCGTACGATGTACTTGGCGCCCTTGGTAACGGGGAAGGTGTAGCAGTACTTGCGAGGAGATGGGTCGGGGAAGAAGCGAAGGGTGGAGAGGATGGGGTGGAGGTCCGGTGTCCGGAGGCTGGTCTTGTTTCCCACGTCGATGAAGCCGTCGTCGGTGATCCATTTCACGCCCTCCTCGCTGGTGCTTTCGCTGGACGCTCCACTATTTATGAAGAAACCTGCATGCATGGATAACGTACATATAGTTCAATCGTGTATCATAGTTTTGATCATATTGGAGGTGCATGATATAAGAAATGTATCTCGAAGAAAGAGAGTGAAAGGTGGTCTCGTTAATTGTATTAAAGCTAGAAATTTGATGGAATGCAGGAACAATACCTCGAGGTGCAGGTATGGAATGAGCGAGCAGGGGGATGCTAGCAAGCGATAGAAGGAATATACGGAGAGACATCGTAGTTCATAAGAAAGATCAGCCCAAACACCATAGAAGATGAATAATTGGGCTGTTGGGATTGCCGACTTTTTTCCTTCTGATTTCAGTTTGATGGAGCGGAGAAACTTTGCAGGAACTTTTTACTTTTTTATTGTTTTTCAATGAAAGGGAAGACAGGTTTCTGTTGGTTGTCGAGTTTGAAGGGTGTCCATGGAAGATGTTGGCATGGCCAACAATGGAACCAAAAATATTGGTTGGTTGTAGCTGTGTTAAGCTCTAGCCAATCAGATTGGACAGGGAAATGGATCATTTCGTTCCATACCTTCTTCATTACTTAGGTAGATCGAAATAAAACATACATACAGTTTTCTGGGTCCCGTCTTTAGGAGTTATCTCTGCTAACATGGCAAAAATGCCTCCCAACGGTCACAAAACAGAACAAACGGAGCCATCGGGAAGCCTCTTAAATCAGGATATTGTCAATATGTGTTGGAGTTTCTGAATGCGAGGTGGAGAATTTTCATTTTGTTTATTTAATGGAAAATCTGTAACCAGTAACTCACCGATAATAGTAATAATAACGAACTTCCAGAATTCTTCTTTGCAATGATATGTGGCATAAATCCATGCAGAGCTAAGCTCAAATACTAGGATTGTAAAATATATTTTGTCTCAAGGGAGAAAAGTCTGCATTTTTCTTGAAAAGATGACATAGCATCGCAGTTAGATCGTGAGGTGGTGCGTATTCCTCCCTTCATGTGTTTCAAGCGTCTCTTCTTCTCAACTTTTTATGGCCAATATTATTCTTCGTCTGAAACTACTCTGAGAAAAAATGCAGTCGATTAGACTTTTGGCTTTTCATCTTTGATTACCTCTGCTCAGACATCTCCTTTTGCGTAAACCCAGTCAGTTGGCTCCCTCTTGTTGTCTCTCTTTCTTTTTCTTGCCTGCCACAATATTTCGGTTGAGCTGCATAATATCATGTGTTTGCATTCACTTGTATGATGAAAAGCGATATGGGTTCTCCTTTAATTATTTTATTTTGAGCTCGTTGTTAGTTTCCATGAACCTTGGTGCCTTTGTGAACTTAGATCTGTAATATGTGTTGAGAAATTTTTTGAAAGTACTATAAATCTATGGTCTGGTATGGTTATTAGATAGAGTGTTTTTTCCGTTTTTCATTTTTTGTGCGTTTTTCATTTGTTCCGACTTCTGGCTGCTGCTACTCAATACTATCAATCAATATAGTTTGTTTTGTCCAAAAGTGAATCGTGTCTCTCATTTAGATTAAATTCATAGTCATGCCAAAAGGCTTCACTGCATCAATTTTGTGCCGAACATCAACAATGAATTCTTCATGGCGCATTTGAAGTTTAAATTTTGGTGACAACTATACGTGTATGTGTATTCTAAGTCAAATGGATTAATTGTTTAGGACTTGTTTTTCCTTTCCATTTGATCTATAATGAAATTAAACCACAGATACGCAAAATCATCTGCGTCAGATATATCGAGAAAAAATTGTTGTCACAATCTGCAGACTTTGCTACAAACCAGTTACATGGGTACAAAGACTGGAGATCAAACCAAGACAGCAGGAGATGCTCAAGCACCATTCATGTCCAACGCTGTAGGTAAGCCAGTGGACAGAAGTGCATTAATTGCTGATTAAACCTTTTAACTAGCTATTCAAATGAAAAAAATGGATTTCATTTGGCAGGTTTATCGGAGAGTTCAGCAGCTCCTGATGCAAATGTGGCGCAACTATCTGATGGGCATTCTTTTGATGCTTCAACTTACGTAAGCTGTATAGAAACAGCTACAAACAATGTTCTGCAAAAGTCCGCTGTAGATAATGCAGCTCCTTTTGAATCTGTCAAAGATGTTGTATCCAGAGTATGGGAGAATCGTCGACTGGAAAGCCCAGAAGATCCAGAAGTCGGAGGTAAAACAGATCTCTTCAAAGTTTCTCCTTTTTACAGTCATCCAGTGTACATAGATGCATTTTACATGCTTGGAACAACGATTAATGGAACTCCTCAATGCCATGGTTTTTGCATTCATACTATTTTCAACTGTTTTTTTCATTCCATTTTGATAAGGGTAGTGTTCGAATAGTCATTAGATGGTAATTTTTATTGGCAGATGAAGCTATTGGGGAGCAGTGATATATGTGTGGTAAGGATGTCCACTGATTATGGTACTAATCTTATACAAATTTATTTGAAGCCATAAAAGTTTGAGGGTTCCTTTACATATTTTTAATTAAAAGAACTAAGTAAAGCTGAAAATCTTTTCTAGCAACCATATACAGGTATCTTTTTCCTAATTCTACCCTTATTCATCGCTTGCAGAGGCAGAAATATGTTGAGCTTGAACTTGAACAGGTTTATGAAGAAGTACCCCAGTATCAGAAAAATTTTGAGGCTACTGAGTCTCCGAAAGTCCAAGCAGTAGAAGATTTGGCTAGCACTAAAAAGTTATTTGCGGAACTTAATCTAAAGCTGGAGAAGGCCTTGATGGAAGAGAATCAAGCAAAACATGATTCGGAATTAGCTCACCTAAAAGTGAGGGAATTAGAACAGGGATTAGCTGATGAAGCTAGCATACCTGCGAAAGCAGAAACAGAAGTATCAGAAGCTCGCTACAATGCTGCTGTTAAGGATCTAGAATTAGTTAAATCTGAGCTAAATGCATTGAGAAGAGAGTATTTAGCTTTGTCTGACGAAAGAACTTTTGTTGTGGATAGGGCAGAAGAGGCAGTTGCTGCTTCTATGGATGTTGAGAAGACTGTGGAGGAGCTGACTTTAGAACTCAAAATGGCTAAGGGGTCTCTTGAATCTGCCCATGCAGCTCATTTGGAAGTTGAAGAAAAAAGAATTGCAGTATTCATGGCTAAAGAGCAGGACGAGCTCATCTGGGGGAAAGAAATGGAAGCTGCTGAGAAGGAGGTAAAACTGCTGAATGAGCAAGTAGAATCTATGAAGCAAACAAAGTCCAAGTTGGATGCATCTGCTCAGGTACTACGCAATTTAAGATTAGAATTGACCACCCATAAGCAACCCTCTTCACGCATGGTTAAGGATGGAAATGGGGTAGCTGATAATATCAAGAAAATGGACGAAAGTGGCTGCAACCAGCAGAATTCCCTCAACTTGGTGAGAAAGAAGCTCGAACAGGCCAAGATAAACATAGACAAGGCTACCCAAGATGTGAAATGTTTGAGAGTTGCAGCAGCCGTATCCCTCAAGTCTGAGCTACAGAGAGAAAAGACCGAATTAACTTCTACAAAACAAAGACAAGAAATGACCTTAACAGCTGTTGCATCTCTTGAGTCCGAATTGGCAAATACATTTACTGAACTGAAAGCAATTCGGACTTCTGAAATTGGAAGGAGAGCAGAATTGGAAAAGCTTGCTGCAACGATTGAGCAAGCAGCACAAGAAGAAGAACAAGAAAAATCTGCGGCCAAGCTTGCACAAAAGGAGTATAGAAAACTCAAGGACGAAGCCGAACTGGTCAAGGCAGAGCTCAACACCACAAACAGTAGGCTGAATGCAGTTTTAAAGGAGATAGAAGCATCTAAGGCATCAGAGAAGCTAGCTTTCGCTGCAATTGAAGCCATGGAAGGAAGTCAGTCCGGGACAAAACTAGGATCAGAAGCTGAAGTAGCAACACTCACTTTAGAAGAGTATTGCACGCTAAGCAAGCAGGCCCATGACGCAGAACAACATGCCAACATGCTCATATCATCAGTTGTATCTCATGTAGAACGGTGCAAAGAATCAGAAGCGAGAAGCTTGGAGAAGTTGGAGGAAGTTGTTAAGGAAAGGGACGAGAGGAAGGAATCGT
This sequence comes from Piper betle, assembly GCA_033002965.1. Classification (NCBI taxonomy): domain Eukaryota; kingdom Viridiplantae; phylum Streptophyta; class Magnoliopsida; order Piperales; family Piperaceae; genus Piper; species Piper betle. The sequence goes on along the minus strand of JAURVB010013359.1, from coordinate 111,725 downwards.
TGAGGATTTCAATTGAGAATGCAGAGAAAGCTTGGGAGGGAAACTTGGTGCCGAGCACGAGTTGAGAATGTGGACAGCTAAGAACGAACAACACAAAAGAGCTAGTGAATCAAGAAGTTCCTCAAGTAGCTTTGAAGGGAAGAGAGAACACAACAGTTTTGATAGTAGTGAGTTGAGTGCTATCAGAGCTCAACAACAGTTGCATGACCACAACTTTTTCAGCTTTCGGAGGGAAGCTGACAATGTGGTATCTGATTCCAAATCAAAGAAAAAGCGTAAGTTTTTTCCCCGCATTATAATGTTTTTGGCGAAAAGGAAGGCACATTCAGAGTTAGCATAAGTGTTTGGTACTGATCTTCACAATTTTTATGCTACTCTCATATCCATTTTAATTTCTGCACATCTTTTCTACTTAAGTTTAGCTGCCAAATTCTTCATAAAAAATGTATGAATTATGAGACTTGGGCTGTATGATTGTTGCTGCTTTTTGGGGGTTGATGCTGTGTTGAAGAAAATGTGAAAATATGCTGTAAGCTATGTTGTCACTTGAACTTGACATATGTACATTTCCTTAAGTACTGTGGAGCATTATGGACAAGGAACTAATAAAGTCAAGTCTCCTATGTCTCTAAGGCTACATTCGTTGGGAAGTTGATTGGGTCAGTTCTTAAAAAACTCTCTTCTTCGGGAATGTTTTTTTTAGATATTTTTGAAGATGCCGTGCGAATGAATTTAGAGATGCAAAAGACACCCATTGATAAATACTCCGTGCAAGCAAACTTCAAACGACTATTTTAATGAGCTAATTAATAAATCAGTGGGAAAAAAAGGTTGAAAATTAGTGGTTTAGTTGATTCTTGTTCAAAATTACTATCACCAGAATGCCTTTATGGCAAAACAAAAAAAGTAAAAATGCCTGTCTGTGGTAAATAGGAATCAATTGTTCAAATATTGTAAATAAGAAAGAAAAATAGCTTCGTGTGGACTAGACACGCACAAAAAATCAGAATCTATATATAGAGGCGGAGAGACTCAGGCCGCAAGTTGTACACGTCCGAAGTGAGCATGGCAGCTGCTACTGTGATGAGAAGTCTCCTCCCTCGCCCTTCTTCATCAACTCTCATCTCCCCCTCTCCACCATCCCTAATTGTCAAAACCCATTTCTTGTCACTTCGGCGCCATTGAAGCTCGCCCCAAATCTTCCTTCCTCTTCTCTGCTCGTTCGAGCTCAACAACGACCAACATGGCTTCGTGGATTGGACCCACCTCCCCATCTGGATGGCAGGTCTCCACTTCGTTCCAACCATGCTGGAAAAGTCAGTGATTATTTGTGAATATGTGCGAATTCTCTATCTCACAACATATTGTATGTGGCCTCCTCTAGTCTTGCTGGGGACTTCGGATTTAATCCACTGGGACTGGGAGAGCATCCCAAGAGCTTGAGATGGTATGTGCAGCCAGAGCTTGTTCATTGCGGGTTTGCTATGACTGGAGTCGCCGGCATTCTCTTCACTGATGTGAGTGTTGACTTCTGGTAGGTTCTTCTTCACCAGCGTCGCCAAGGATTCCTTTCCCTCGACTCTGCTTCCTACTCTGCTTCACGGGCGCCATGGCGATGACGACCTGCAGGTGATGAAGATGGAATCGAAGTGGAGTTGGTATGGATGGAAGCAAGGACGGACCTTACTCCCTGGTTGTTCTTCCTGAAAAGTCGGAAGAGAATAACAAACTAAAACGAAGATTTATTATCACCCAAAGATGCCAATTACAATTCCCACACTCTGTTTTTATATCCCCTGTTTCACAAACCCCATCCCTGTTGTTTCCCTCCAACCCTTACATTCAAACGCGTGCCCATTATATTCATACCAATACCCTCCCCTTTGAAAATAACCTTGTCCTCAAGGTTAGTAAAGATTACAGTTTACAAAGAACAGTTTCATTTGAGCAGTAGAAGGTAAAGAAGTTTGTACTAGAACATCAGCTAGAACTCCTTCGTTGCCAACTTGTCCCATGGCTTTTGCAGTCAGCGCACCAATCTTCCTTTCTCCATTAGATGTTATAGTCCCAACCTGTGCTATTTCTTCAATCGAGTTGATCATTCGCGTTCGACTGTTCAAATTGGTCACTACTGCATCAATAGCCATTGTAATGCCACGCCTCAAATCCATTGCATCCATCCCATTAGCAACAGACTTGCATCCGTCGGGAAATATGGCATGGGTAAGGATAGTGGCACATGTAGTACCTTCTCCTTGCCTTCCTCAGAATCCTCTCTGTTTCTGCATTCACCTCAGCTGCCACTCTGTTTCTGTCTATACTCGTCTCTCTTTCCTTGAGTAAACAAGAAAAGCCATTATCCATCTCTTCATCTGATTCTATAACTTTCCATATGGGTTCCTTTTCCGGGATATCACTTTGCTCATTTTTAATCTCACATTTAGGACTCCTGCCAGGAAAAGAAATAAGCTGTGCTTTGCTGTGGTGCAGGCTTCCTAGGCTACTCTTTAGATTCACATGTTGGACTTTCGTTAAAGCAAGCTTCTTATTAGTAGATTGAACAGCAACGTGGGCATTGCTATTTGAAGGCTCAGTGCTAGGCAACATATGGGTTTCCTTAGGAGACTTTATGCCGTTCACCTTCGCCACCTCCATTGTGACAGTTGACAAAAGATCATTATGAGCGTTCTGTATCTGTGCCTGTATTTGGTTTGGTAAGGCTAATAACAATGAGCCAAACTCCCCTAGTTTACTCTCCATGGCATCTTTTTGCAGTTTATCAAGTATACACTTGAGATCACTTTCAATTCTGGATTTAATGTCTTCTTGCACCTTAACTGTTTGCAGCAAAGTTTTATCTTGCATGACCAACTTCTGCTGTAAGCCTTCATTTCCCAGTACAACTTCTTTTACTGATCGATTAACTTGCATAACATCGCTCTGAACAGAATCGAGGATCATTCCCAATCTGCTTATTGAAGTTTCCATCAGTCCAATTCTACGTTCTACCTCTTCATTAACATGACATTTCTCATCTGGGCCTGGTGTCGAATTCCATCTTCGAGCAACATTAGTAGAGGATCTGGACATTGGAATCTGGGAATCTTCTCGTGCGTAAGAGATAGGCTGTATACTAGACATTTTTCGCAAAGACAGATCTCTTTCTTGTGACATAATTCTCGGTTCGTTGGGAGGAAAATCATCTGAATTCTGTGACAGCTGGGACATGGTCATTCCTTGTGAAAATTGTGACAATTGCTGCTGCTGCTCTATGCCAAGTTCTCTCAAGATAGAGTTGGCATTCATCCCCACAACGAATTCTCTTCCCCTCCAATTCACCGAGTCATCCAGAATGTTCTGCGTTTCAGCCATGATCACGCTTTTTCTGAACTTCAACAAAGATTTAGATTCACTTAGCCCCTTAATTATGCAGTCTTCATTCCCGAAATTCTTTTCTCTTACCATCAGATTATCATCACTCTTTTTTGGTGGCAATGTCTTCCTATAATCAGCTTCAGCTGTAGCAATTCTTTTAATGCCAAGATGATTTGCAATACCAGCAAACTTTCCACAAATTGTAGACAACTTTTTCAAGGTAGGATGCTGCGCTTGCATATCTTGTGACTTGTCAGCAGACTTTGGAAGCCCAAGAGCAGATGCATTGTCTTTCAAGGAGACCATGCTTCTTCTTAAAGAAGGTAGAGTCCTATATGTGGCAGCATTCATGCTTGGATCAAAACCACCAGGTCCATTAAAATTGAAATCTAATTTGTCAAGTTTGAAGCCCTTTTTCTTGCTTGGAGGTGTGCCACAGTCAAAATCACCATCCTCAGCCACTTTGATTGATTTCCAGGAGGTGAGAAAATCCTCCTCTCCTTCAAGAAGTGTGATTCTCTTTTTTGTGTCAGCAGAAACAGGTGCCTCATTTTCTGCCATCGCTTGTGACATTTGTGGAACTAAAGCTGGAGATCTTGTTCGATCGTGGGAAACCCTTGTTGTCAACCTACTGAATCGAGTTGTATACTCTTGATAGTCTGATTGTCCTAATTGCAGGTTCATGGTATCTTCCAATTGCGCCCAAGAAGATATTTCTTGATGTTGTTGCAGCACATCAAATTTCTCTGCTCGCCTGAACCAAGAATTAGGATCCTTTGAACCATCGAATTCTGGAAAACTGATCTTGGATCCCCTCACATAAGCCTCACTTGGAATGTTATGCAAGAAGCCCTCCTGGACATTCTGTCGAACAGGTTCCATGCCAAATCTGGGCGTCATGACTGGTCCTCCAAATTGCTGATGTCTACCAACAAACAACATGGCATGCTCTTCCAAATGGTTATTACCACGGATTCCCTGCAATTGTGGTCCACTCCCTGAATGCATCAAGAACTCCTCCTGTTGCAATGGATGGTGGATGCCCTGCAATTGTGGTCGTCCACTCCCTGAAGACCACATCTGCTCCTGCTGTTGAAGACTGGTGTTGATGCCCTGCACATGATCGTGGAGATCTACGCCAATTGCAGAAACCCTAACATTCGAGGTACCAATTCCCTCTCTATGCCCCAATCCATCAATTCTTGATTGTAACAATAATTCCAATTTTGCAGACATATTGGAAACAGCAGCAAGCAATTGATATTGAACCTTACGAATTTGTGCAAATTCTTCAGAATTGGATGAAGAACTCTTACCTCCCTCGCCAGGCTCTGATACCAATTTGGTAGGTTCTTCTTCACCAGCGTCGCCAAGGATTCCTTTCCCACGACTCTGCTTCCTACTCTGCTTCACGGGCGCCATGGCGATGACGACCTGCAGGTGATGAAGATGGAATCGAAGTGGAGTTGGTATGGATGGAAGCAAGGACGGACCTTACTCCCTGGTTGTTCTTCCTGAAAAGTCGGAAGAGAATAACAAACTAAAACGAAGATTTATTATCACCCAAAGATGCCAATTACAATTCCCACACTCTGTTTTTATATCCCCTGTTTCACAAACCCCATCCCTATTGTTTCCCTCCAACCCTTACATTCAAACACGTGCCCATTATATTCATACCAACTTCGTGTTGTAATAGCTACATAGAACCTTTGTGTATTGTTAATTGCTAGGCGTTTAATTTTAACACCAGAATCCCAACGCAATTCTAGTTGAGCTCAAGTCACTCGCATTTAATTGGTGGGTTTCGAAAGGTGATTTTGATGAGATCTTGTTTGAAATTGGTGAATAGTTGCTTCGTGCAACTGGGCTGAGCAACGTTCCTATCTGGCACGAAGCGGGAGCTGTAAAGTATGAATTTGCCAACACAGAAACACTCTTCTTCATTGTGCAACTCCTGGTGAGGTAATCGAATAATTAGCTTTTCCACAGCTACTAAGTTATTGTTTAGTCAAATATTGCTGTATAATAAGAACCACTGCAACTTATAATTACATTGGTAAATCTAAGTTCTACCTATGTCAAGGTAATTGTAAATATACATTTATCATACACATCTCTGCTCTGGGTGATTTCGTGAACATTAATCTTTGAATTTGGTACTTAATAGATTTGAGGAGATGGGGAGGGGCGGGGGCACAGGGGCTGGGTGGGGCCGGCTAGGGGAGGTGGGGCGGGACAGCAGTGGCGGCGGCGACAGGGGAAGGAGGGTAGCGGGTGTGGGAGAGAGCAGGGGAAAGAAATAAAGAAATAGTCAGTGATATTCTCGTAATTAAAACTTAACTCGAATCCACCTCGAATCCAAAAAAATAATTAATTTTAAATAATTCAAAAAATATGAAAAAAATATCATAAAAGATAAAACATACCATAATATCAAAATAACATGTTCTATTATTAATAACCCACCGATTTTAATTAAGTTAAAATTTTTGTATAAGACCGATTTGGACCGATTCAACTAAATCGATTCCTAACTGATTTAGACCAATTCGATCCGATTCAGTGACTCCTTCAAGAACTAATTCCGATTCTGATTCCGATTTTTATAACTATGGGTTTGGCCAAGGGTACAGACAATGTCAATGAATGGAAACTCAAGGAGGTCAAGAATGGTAATACTACAATACTAAATGAGTATGCAATCTGCACCCTTTTTATAATTTTTTTACACGACAATAGTTTCTTTCCGATTTTCTGTTGGTAATGAGGAAGGTTAGCAATGGTGGCTATGTTGGGGATATTCGTGCAGGCAAGTGTGACTCATACGGATCTACAACCTGATCACCTATCTCTCCAATCCGTGCCATGCGACCGTCATCCAGACCCTCGTTGCTTCATCTTCTTGATCTGCATTTAAATGATCTTGTTGCTCGTGATATTATTATTGTATGATTTCCGGATGTATTAATTTTTAAATTTGAGCCTAAAATCACTAAACATAGAGCTAAAATTATAAAAGGGTACTTTTATAAGATGACGATGATGTGTCTAGTTATAAAAATTAAAAGATGTGTCATTTAAAATTATGACTTTTTTCAACATAACTTGCATAAAATAAACTAAGGCAAACAGAAAGTGTCGTCATTATAGTGCACAAAATGCTTACGAGAATAATTTGCAGCACAATGAATTAACATGTTACAATTACGGGAAATCCAACAAAAAAGTTCATTCTGACTACAAACTAGTCTTAGCCTATCAACAAAAGGCAAGATTGTAGTGTCAACATCAGAAATATCACCATTCAAAGCGTTAGCCAACATACTACAGTCCAGAAACATCAAAGGAGACTTAAGATTCCACTTTACAACATACCGAACTGCCTCTAGAGCTCCTTCAAATTCAGCTACTTGAACTGATCCTCTTTTACTTGATCCAACATGTAGAATGGTGTTAGTTATAGTATAAGCCACAAAACCCCAACTTGAATAATCAATTCTTTCGAAAAAGCTATTGTAATACCCAAATTCGGCTCGCAACACGGATTGAACCAAAGTATTAAATCTCGAAATGTTACTCTTACTCAACTTAAATAGCAAGCGGACTCACCGATAAATTTAACCATTCAGGGTATCAAAAGATGGAAGGCTCGGAGGAATCTAATATGCAATCAAAATACACATGATCATACTAAAAACATGTCTAGATACATAAGGTTGGGCTCACGTAAATAAGCCATTATAAATGAATCCAAATTACAGAGATTATTGGTTTGTTTGGTCTTTACACGAGCATTTCAACCCACAAAATAAAGCCCAAAAACTCATCCAACACATATTTCTTTTTTGCCACAGGTATCTGCATAGATTAAACAGTTTAACGTACTTGGGTTAATTTTATCCTTTAGTTCCATGACTCTAAGGCTTGGAAAATTCCTACATGAAAACTCTGTATTTCATGACTTGTAGTCTCTCACACATGAAGGAAAGGTCATTCATACTAATACAGACAAAATTCAAAGTGGCTTACTAGCTCAGAATAATATTTTCATTATACAGCCCACTAGCCTCAGATGAATAATCATATTGGCTCACCAACCCCCACATAATAATTATATTCCTAACCAGCCACACATCAACATGAGCAAACTACATACACAATAGCAATCAAGTGACTCATCCCATGAGCCATTCTCGATCCTTACGTCTCTCCGACTGAACCTGTAACACCAACCTATATAGACAATATATGTTAGTAATCAAAAATTACCGGTCCGAAAATAACTACAAAAAATAATTACAAATTGGCAAATGGATGACTCATCATCTACAAGAAACTTCAACACAAAAACAAAAATTCTCCACACCGATGTCATCATATCGAAGTATAAGTAACACGACCTAATCATAATCATAGAAATATACATGAACATGAATCGGAGATACTCAATGGTAACATATCAGATCTAAACCATATCACCACCATATCCTGAATACAATCAACAAAAAGTCACACCATAATCACCATAACATTGCATGACTCGGATACAATCAATGGGAAACATGCACATGTAAGATATATACATTGCTAGTAAGTAATAGAGTATATATATATATATATATATATATATATATATATATATATATATATATATATATAAACATAAATTAAATATCAAGCTAAACACCATAGGTGGATATCGACTGAGCCCCTTGGTGGGCCTCACGCTCCTATCCATCATACATACATAGAAAATTTAAAAATCATAGCATACTTACAAGTCCTAGGAAAGACTGATAAATAGCGCTAAAACAACTTTTGATCTGAATCTCATATTTTTGAAATTCACAACAAAGGATCTCAATAATACTCTATAAGATGACCCGTAAATAGTGGAATCCAATAAAACGTTACTAATTGTGTCTTACTATATTAGTCAAAATTGCGATAGAGTTAAACAAGAGATCAAGTAAAAAGGAGTCCTAACAGACCTGTAAGGCAAGATCCACATCCAAGTTTGGCGAGTTTGACTCCGCATGGCCTAGCAAATGCAAATTATTACTCAAACCCTAAATAATGTGTGCATGCAATGACATGCAAACAATCCTAAATGCAATAAATGACATGACATGAAAGGGCATAAAATTAAACATATCACATCTCAAAACAATCACATCACATTCACATGCTGATTGTGTCGAAAACTAAATGAGATTCTGATAAATCAATAAATATGACGAACCAAAGATCTCAATTCATTATGAAATTATTTTTGAGATTCAACCCATGCACTTAAATCTGACAAGTGATATTAAAATGCCCGAAAAATTCATTTAATTAAGATACGTGACACACTAATCAAAAATAAGATCTCATTAAAATTATAAAAAGTAACATCCGATTTTGTGTAAATTATTTAAATTTCCTGTTGATCGTTGTAGCGACTTTAATCAGGAGATCTTAAAAAACCAGTGCTCGTCAATTAAAGATTATTTTATTATTAAATTAATTTATCATCTTGGCACATCCAGGTCACAAAAACGCCCAAAATTATAAAATTTTAATCTTTTTTGTTTCAACCGTTATTAGGTAGATTAATTGATGGATTTTACAATTTTAGCCTGGCGAGAATATTTGATTACATTTTATGAGTCAATATACCACATATAATAAAAATTATATATTTATTAAAAAATCAACGAGAAAATACTATATCTGTATGATGAGATGATGATCTGGCTATCTACATGTATAATCATGGAGATCTATATCCAAACAACCATGGATCATGCATTAGACGAAAAGAAATGGGGTGAGGAAGGAGTGTACCTCGACCCGAGGAAAGGGAGGGGGAAAGGGAGGCCCTAACGGTGGTGGAGGCCCATGGCGGTGGCAGCAGCGCATGGCGACGGTGGCATGGAGAAAGAAGAAGGAAGAGGGAGGGGGCGGCTAGCAAGGGGGAAGGAAGAGGGAGAAGGGAAGGGAGGGGAGAAGGAGGAGAGGAAGGCAGAAGGGGAAAGAGAGGGAAGAGGGAAAAGAGAGGGAAGAATGTGGGAGAAGAGAAAGGCAGAGAGGGGGGGGGGAAGACTCGATGACAGCGAGGAGAAGAGAAGGAGAAAAGGGCAGAGAGAGAGGAAATGAAAGAAGACAAGAGAGGAGGGTGAAAAAGAGGAAAGGAAAAAAAAGGAAAAGATGGAAAGAAAAAGGAAAGAAAAAAAAGACACGATAGAAAAAAAAAGAAACAAAAAAGAAAGGGCTGGGAAGAGAGAGAGAGAGGTAGAGAGAGGGTGAAGGGGACCATCGAAATGCATTTGGTATGACTTTAAGCCTAATGCGACCTAAATGGGTGTTGTGTGCACGAAAGAGGTGTTAACACAACCCTCATGTATACAACACAACAAAATAAAACACAAGTCACCAACTTAACAATAACTTAATAATTGGGGTCGACAGAAAAATTCAACTATGGACATGCCAATGTCTTAGCCAACAACAACGCATAAGGATCTTAACATTAGACCGATTAAACCAGACCAATCGTGTACTATTTGAAACTGACTAACAGCAAATTACCCGTGAAACACCGGGCCAATGATCCCGGTTTTCCAGCTACCATCCACCATTATTTTATACCTAGGGAACACATTCATTTTACAACTTAAAAGTGCACGTGATTCTTTGCAGACTTCATAGAAGGACTCACTAAACGAAGAGCTGAAACATAAACATCAACCTGTGTTTTTATACCTTTCACCACTTAATCACAAGTAAATTGCTTTCCTCGAAACTTGACTTCATTTGGAACCTTCCAAATCCGTTCCAAAAGAAGAAGACAAGTGAGAAGGTAATGTGATTGCTTAAACCTGTGGTGCATTGCCCACCTTTGAAGTTAACGTAAGAATATCACAGGAGAGGAAACATCCCATGCATCCACACGAATCGCAAAGATTGTAAACCAAATTGCTTTTGCAAAATGACAATTCTTTAACAGGTGCACTATTGTCTCTGTAGAGTCACCACAAAACAAACAAATCATCTGTACCTTTAAATTCCGAGCATGAAGCACCTCACAGGTAGGTAACGTTCCCAAGCCATCCTATAACCAAACAATAAAAGGCGTGGTGGAATCTTCTCCTTCCACCAAGCTGCCCAATCGAAATCTCCTGCTGTCTCCAAACCATTAGGTGTTCCCAACCATACACACTTATCGACAACAATGTGAGCAAGTGTACTGCTGGTGGGACAGCTGGTTCGCGGAATGCCCGAGCTCCACAGACGGTTTCAATAACAGTGGATTTTCCAAGGTTTCTTGAGAAAGGTGAATTTTTTTAATTTGTTCCCTGAGATTGGAGAAATTATTCAAGGCAAAAGAAGAACGGGACTTCCCAGTAATCATAGAAAAATGAAAACCATTCCATCACAAAGACGTAGCAGCCGAAGTTTGTCACGGAGAGCTCTTTCCCGGTGTCCATGCTACCGTCATAAACTCTGATTAATCAACTCAGATTTATCAACTCATTGAGACCAGACTCCCCAATTCAAACACCCCACGTTCACCGACAGCCTCCTTGTCTTCCATCTAGCACTAAACAAATCCACCAAAACCCCATCCATACTCCAATCTATCACCCTAGGGACAAAGAAAATTCATTTTTCTGAATAAACCTTGGAAAATCCACTGTTATTGAAACCGCTAATCAGCTAATCAGTGGGAGGAAGGACTTTCATGGGTCATTAACGACTTGCCATAAGGAGAAACATGGTAATACATATTTTGATCGGGTCATCTTGTTTTGATCCATTCATTATTGTTTGTATTATTTTTTTTAAAAAAATTTTGACCAGTTCATGCACTGGAACAATTTTGATTTTATTACTTTTTGGGCCTTTTTAATATTTATTGTATTCTATTTTTGTATAGATATTTAATATTTATGATGCTATATTGATAAGCGAGTCTTTTGATTGGTTTTCCTTGATTATCCAATGCCAGCTGGTAAAGCCCATGGGCCCAAACTTTCGTGGACGCATCTTCGGCCCATGGTTACTAGAGGAGGCCCACTTTCACATTCTTATTTTGAGCGGCCCCGCCACTTAATGGGCCCCACTACCTCGTACTTAATCTGCCGGTGGGGCCCGGTCAGACATTCTCGTGCAAACACGGGGTCGTTACGATTTTGCTAATCCTCCCCGTTTATTAATTCCCGGAAACCGAAAAATTCTCTCACTAATTTTTTTTTTGAAATTAATTGATTCGGGATCACAAAGTTGACAAATTGTTACACGATGGATATTTGTTGATATTTACCATGTCCGGGCTACCGGACATAAATAAACGCCATTTCATAATATCATTGGATGACCTATATTTGTCTAATCGGCTGCACAAAACAAAATGCAAATCTATGCATGAAAATGTTTAGATTTCTCTTTTTATAATTATTTTTTTAAAAAAACTTTTTATAAAAAAAATGATTTTTTCATTTATACGTTTGCATCCTCCGGCGTTTAGTTGTGTTGTTTTGTATATATTTATGGTAAAATATTAAATAAAAAGGATATTTAGTAAAATATTAATAAAATATAGAATAATAAGATAAAAATAAAAAAGAATTTTATTCGTTATTTTTAACTCTTGTATTTCTCCATTTCTTTGTTAAAGATAATTTTATCAAATTTGTCAATTTTTATAATTATTATAAAGCATAAATTATAACAAAAGTACCTTGGGTTTTATAAAATAATTTCTGTGACAATTAAATGGCTTATATTTTTTCTTAGTTCTTTTTTATTTTAATGTATACCTAGCATATTTGGTCTCTACTTGAACCCAATAAGACATTTACTAACCTTTTACCCTTGTTGTGTCAATTTAATCTCTTCTTTACTGAGATGGGACAACTGCAACCTTCAAATTTCGAACCCACACTCCCCACTCCCCACATCCTGCAGTATTTCTTCCTCCTCGCCGGCGGTGATTTTCGTCGCCGGAGGTGGGAGTCCGGCATCAATCTCACTTCCGGCCTTCCATAGCGAAGCTTGGGTGTGGAGGTGGCGCCGTTCGAGCCTGAAAGGCGGCGTCTTTCCAACGGTTAGTTGCGTCTCTCACTGCTTCTGATCGGTTAAATAGTAAAGTTCGTTTTAGTATGCGGGATGAAGATGGTTGCTTTCTTCCTGCTTTGTGTCTTGCGAAATCTGCGAAAGGTTCGGTCTTTTTGCTGTTTGTCTCGCTGGGTATGGATTTGTTGGGTTCTTGGTGAGTGGCTTGCTGATGCGAACTGTTTAATGCATTCGTTTGTTTGCTTTTGGTCGCTTTGTTACACGAAACTGGGTATTCGTGTCTCGTTGGTGATGCGTGGGGAAAAGTCGGTCTTTTGTGCTATGTCGTTTTCTTGATAGACAATGAGTGAGTGGTCCTGTGATTTACTCGTCATATTTTGCTGTTCATACTTTATGCTTGATCCTTGGATGCCCATGCTCCAAAGTCGCCATTTTTTTGTCTGCCTCGGAGGGGAAAGTGGTAGTGTGAGAACTATAACACGTTTGTTCCTTGAGTGCGAAGAATATTTTATCCGCGTGCTAAATTCTAACATGATGAGAAAGGCTCGTTGTCACCTTCTCTTCTCATGGTGATTGCACCGGACCGACGATCTCCTGGAGTCCATGATGAAGTTGACTGTTTTGTTTTTTTGCTCTTGTGATTTTTTTTTTGTTGTTGTTATTTTGCTGAGCCTGGTGACAGATTTTATTTTTATTTCTTTGTCCATTACCCATCAGCTTTACTGGAACACTGCCTGACCAGTTTTTGTTTGATTGTTTTACAGAGAGTTGTGACAAAGAGCATGCCTATTTTTTAAAAAGGCTCTAGTTTACCTCTGAGAAGGCTTCATCAAGGAGCTTCCTTGCTCCTTTGCATATATTCTTTTCTTCCTTATACCTTTTCTCTCGTTCACACTCGCTCTGTGCTCTCTCTCCCTTTCTCTTACTATTATCTGCGTCCATTCATCTCATCTCATTCCGAGCTAAGCCAATGGCAGAAATAAGTCATCCTCCCATGGAGCAATTGCAGGATCTTGAGTACTGTATAGATTCTAATCCTCCTTGGGGTATGCTCCTTCTATTTTTCCTTGTCTTTTGATTAATTATGCATTTCTTTTCTTCCTTTGGAATTTTTTTAAAACTTTTCATGCTCATTGATGTAGAAATAGCTTGAAGTTGTCGTCAATTGTCACTTACATATTGCGCTAATTTAAAGGATTGAAATTTAGTACGGGACTTGTAACTGTGAGTACGATTGTTGATAAACATCTGCTTGTCATTCTCATTCTTTACATTCATGACGTACCTGAAGTGCTAGGAAAGTGTTTAACGAGAAACATTGCTTGATTTTCACGTTGTTTATCCTAAGAAAGTATAGCTGTTTTACATGCAAGTTGCTGATTAAGTGCAGCGATACCTGAGTTTTATAATTGGCGGAAAGTTATATTTTCTAAGCGTGATAAAACCATTTCCTGCTATGTTACTTTTTCTGCAGGTGAAACCATCCTTTTGGCATTTCAAAATTACATCCTGTCTCTTGGATCTACTGTAATGATTCCAACTCTTCTTGTTCCAATGATGGGTGGCGATGATGTATGTATTTTTTCATTTTTTTTTGCGCTTGTAGCTAAGAACTATATTCACCAAGCTATAGAAGTAGTTAACTGATCTTCCTTTTTCTTTTAATTATTAGGGTGATAAGATACGTGTCATACAGACTCAACTCTTTGTGTCAGGCATCAATACCCTTTTGCAAGCGTTATTTGGGACACGATTACCCACAATAATTGGCGGTTCTTTTGCATATGTGTTGCCAATTATATATATTATTAATGATTCATCACTTTTAGGCATTGCTAATCCTCACGAGGTATGCTTTTCTTTGAATTACCTCAAAATGTGTCTGGAATTTGAGTCTGTAACATTATCAAATATTTATTATTGTTTACTCTTTCAGAGGTTTATACACACAATGCGAGCTATCCAAGGTGCTTTAATTGTAGCATCAAGTTTACAGATAATTCTCGGTTATAGTCAGCTGTGGGGAATTTTTTCAAGGTAGTGATGGACTTAGACAAATGTAGCATTTCCTGAATGTAGTTAATATGGCACTTAGTTGATTCACATGGCACTTGTTCTTATTTGCAGGTTTTTCAGTCCACTTGGAATGGCTCCTTTCATTGGGCTTGTTGGTTTAGGTTTATTTCAGCGTGGATTTCCTGTGGTACATATGTTCTCTGTGTTGATTTTTTAGGGCTTTGCTGGCCTGTTTGATATTGATAAAGGATCTGCATCTCTTTTTTCCCATATGACTAGCTAGGAAACTGTGTGGAGATTGGAATTCCAATGCTTTTACTGGTTGTTGGATTATCACAAGTACGCTTGTCATTTCAACATTGAAATTCCTTTTTTTAATTTATGTAAAGTAATGGAAATTTTTACCTTCTTGAATATGCAGTTCATGAAGCATGTTAAACTCTTCAAAGATGTGCCTATTTTTGAACGCTTTCCTGTTGTTATATGTGTTAGTATTATGTGGCTGTATTCTCATATTTTAACTGTTGGAGGAGCGTACCAGCATACCTCTAAAATAACTCAATTTAATTGTCGGACTGATAGAGCCAATCTGATATCTTCTGCTCCTTGGTAATTAATTCCTCTTATAATCAACTGTTTTGTGTTGCTGTCTTTCATTTTATTCTCTCATACAATGGTTCTTTTCAGGTTTAAGTTTCCTTATCCGCTACAATGGGGTGCACCAACGTTTGATGCAGGTCATACCATTGCAATGATGGCAGCTGTTCTTGTGTCCCAGATAGAGGTAGCAACTATGAGTTTTAAGATTTTCTTTTTACCAATTAGAAGAAAGCATTTTGAAATACTCCACAATGCAGTCAACTGGTGCATACAAGGCAGCCTCTCGTTTAGCAATTGCCACACCTCCCCCTGCATATGTGTTGAGTCGAGGCATTGGCTGGCAGGCAAGTGATATAAATATCTTGTTGGTAAACTAGGACGTACAGGGTGATTTTCAAGTTATTGCAATTCTTTACTTACTAGTTGTGTTTTTGCCATGTTTTATTTTATATCCTTAAATCTACAGGGAATTGGCATTCTACTTGATGGTATGTTTGGTACTGGCACGGGCTCTACAGTATTGGTGTATGTGCATTTTCTGGCCCTCTTGTTTAAACTGAAAACTGTAAACTGTTGCGAGCATACTGAAATCATGGGACATTGTGAATTGCAGGGAAAATGTAGGTCTTCTAGGCCTGACTCGGGTTGGTAGCCGAAGGGTTGTTCAGATATCAGCGGGTTTCATGATATTTTTCTCCATTTTAGGTTGATATTTTTTAAAATAGAAGCATTTTTCCATGGTGTTGGGAGAACCCATATTGAAAATATGTCTTTTGCTTGTAGGGAAATTCGGAGCACTTTTTGCATCAATCCCATTTCCGATATTTGCTGCCTTGTATTGTGTACTCTTTGGACTTGTTGGTATGATATTTTTTTGTCGAACCATTTCCCTCATTTCAAACTTAAAATGTAATATGCATGTGTGGTTTATCATATGCAGCATCAGTTGGGTTGTCCTTCCTCCAGTTTACAAACATGAATTCCATGAGAAACCTTTTCGTTATAGGGTTCTCTCTTTTCCTTGGTATTTCTATACCTCAATTCTTCAATGAATTCCAAACGTCATCTCGTCATGGGCCAGTTCGCACGCATGCTGGATGGGTATTGTGCTGTCTCTGAGACTTTTTTTAGCTCTTCTTTCTTTTTTAGTATATGCTTCCTTATTTACAAATTGCAATATTTTGCTTCACTTGCAGTTCAATGCTTTCTTAAACACCATATTCTCATCTCCCCCAACGGTAGGCCTTATTGTTGTGGTGGTACTTGATAATACTTTGGAAGTGGAGAAGTCAAAGAAAGATAGGGGTATGCCTTGGTGGGTAAAGTTCAGAACGTTCAGAGGAGACAATAGAAACGAGGAATTTTATACGCTTCCATTTAATCTAAACAGATTTTTTCCTCCAACCTAATTTGATCAAAGTTCGATGCCTGCCTGGTATTTTAGGCATCACTCATGTCAGTTGCGGCTGGTCGAGAACGAGATTGAGATTGTCGGGGGTAGCTAATTTTAATGTCTTAATCTAACGACTATAACTTTGAAGTTGAATTGGGTCGATGGTTTTGCTGACTTAGATCGGTCTATGTGATCTGCTGGCTGTCAAATGTTATGCATTCTTGGCTATTATAATCAAAATGAAAATTCCCTTTTTTGCACTCTAGTTTCTACATTTATTTTTATCTGCTAGGAACTTATAGGTGGAAGGTGGCCATCTTTCCAAGCAGGGAGACTCCATCCAAAATTATGTCCACGTTTCGAAAGAAATGTTGGTATTCAGAGCGCTTTGGAAATTATTCTGATATGTATGTATGTATGTATATATATATATATATATATATATATATATATAATATTTCATTGTCTATTAATTGTTTACTCTATATTGAGTCAAAATTAGTGTTGCCTAGATTTTAGCATGTCGAACCACGTTGAATGAATAAGTGGGCCATCTCGGGAGATTGACTTAACTCGTTCGTTTGTACTTGTTAGCAATCACTTTACCAATTGCGAATTTATAGGCCCACGAGTTGGAAAAATAGTGAATTGAGGGGTGTGGTCGTTACTAAGTTATATATACCCTGTGGAGGAAAAAATCATGTGTACCCCCATTTGCTACTCTCTTTTTATTCAACCCGTTTTTTTATTCTTCAACAATGTAAATTAAACCTTAATTTTAAATTTTAAGGCAACTCATACAATGATACAGGCTCAGATCATGATATAATTGATCTGTATAGAAGATAAACAACCATGCATAAATTAGAAGTAATTAAGTAGCTTCAAGTTCAAACCAAACTCAGCGTAAAATGAACAGCAGCGTAAAAGGAACAACACAGAACCGACGCTCTTATTATTGCAAGACACGGATCTAGCTAGCTTTCACTGTCGTGATTGGTCAGATTCAGCGCTTCTCCCACACACAGTAGTCCTTCCCTGAAGCTGCAATCTTATAACCGGAAGGAATAATATTGCCAACATCATATCTCGGTCCTATCTTGACGATGATCTTCTCGTCAATGGCGGCCACGTACAAATCAGAGGTCGCCACCATGACCATCAACCCACTGTTGGGCCGAACCCCATTCCTCGACCGCACCGCCATCAGGTTGCGGATCTGCTCCTTCATTCCCCACTCGAAGAAATGATCATAAAACTGCACCCATATATATATGTCCAATCCATCGCACATTAGTGTATATATGTTTAATTCTGACCATGCACCAAATACTACAAATTAATGCATGATATTAATCTTACCACAGAGGGTATCCCGGGGTGAGTGAGTATGTAGGCGTAACCTTGCATGACCTTATCGGAAGGGAAAGGCCACATGCTCTGAGTCGAGCCAGTGTCATGGTTGTCGACGAAGGTGACTGCCTTCTCCGGCCACCACCCTATCATGCCGGGGGCCTTGCCGTCCCTATCCTTTAGCCTCCACAGCTCCCCCTGCACCGCCGCCTGCAACACCCCCTTGGTGGTGAAGTCGAACGCCGTCGCCGCCGGCCCGGCCCCCTTCACCCAATCCACCAGCTCTTGCCGATGCGGGTTCTGGTCGTACCGGGGGACCGACCCGTCGTAACCCATGTCAGCCCAGTACTCGCCGACCACGAACTCCGGCGAGGTGGCGCCGACATGGTGCCGGGTGATGTCCGGGGTGTAGCCCCTGACGAAGTCGAAGCGCCAACCGGAGAAGCCGATGTCGTTCTTGAGCCAGATCATCCAGTCGACCAGCTCGCGCTGCACCCTGGGGTTGAGGAGGTCTATGTCTGGAGCGGCCTTGAAGTCGTTGCCGGTGTCGGGGTTGCCCTTGCCGTTGGAGTAGGCGATATCGTCCTTGCAGATGTGGGTTGGCCCCCAGTTGAGGCTGTCGTCGCTGCGCCCACCTTCGAAGATGCACCATATCCCTCTCTCGTCCTTCTTGGAGGCTGTCCGGTGGTTGATCACGATGTCCGCCACTGCCTTGAGGCCATTGCTTCTGAGTGTGGATACCAGCTGCTTGAGCTGCTCTTCGTTGCCGTATCTCGACGAATCTAGGTCGTATAGTTTCCCAGGCATATACCCTGCATGTTTTGATCCATGTATTTTTTTAGTACAATGAATGATCTCCGTGCATCATGATATTCAATTAGATGGTGTCAATAATTTTTTTAAATTTATACTTATATAATATGCTTACAATATTTGAAGAACATTAACAATACCTTCGGGAGAGACTGACTGGGAGGGGGGAGGGAGCCAAACGTGTGTAAATCCTGCTTGAGCAAGTGCAGGAGCTTGGCTGGATAGGAAATTGTATAGCCCTCCCTCTTTCTTCCAAGAAACCCAGTTAAATCCCTGCAAAGTGGACGACATGCATATCAATATATTAAAGATTATTAGTATTATTATTTTGGTTAGTCCGTGTGTCCCCCAAATTAATGAGCTCCAAACAAGTTGATGGCCCATAGTTATCTTTCCAAGTAAGTACATATAATTAGTGGCTACGTAAGTCTGATCATGCATCGTTATTTTCTGTTGAAGGAAATGTCACATATGTCAAACTTAGTAGTTCTGTCAACAAAAAAAGTTGCAGAATATCGAAGCTTAACTATTCCGTGGTAATAGCTAGAAAAGGCCGACCAAAAGAGCATGCAATGAAAAATAAAAAGCAATTAAGCAATGAGGGCAAGAAATGCTAGGGTAGGAACCTGGAAGAGAACTTGAGAATGGGTTAAGGTTAGTAGAGAAAGGAGGAGGAAGTGAAGGCATGCTAGTGAAAGGAAGAGCTTCGTTGCCATTGTTGAAAAAAAACTTATGGCTTCTACGAAGATTAAACAACTGTGTTGCCTTTCTCCGAAGCGAAGACGTCATTATATAGGGTGTCGCCGGTGTGGTGGAGGTCGCTAAGGTATACGACGGTAGCGAAGTTATCTTGACACCTCGTCATCGGCTTTGGCTGCTTTGAATTTATGAACTTCTCCATTTGTATGTTGGATAGGTTCTGACCACGAGCACGTTCATTTCAAAATGTGTAACCGGCGCCGAGTGTTGAACTCATTTTTAAATCCTTAATTTGGCAAACCACCAGCACCGACTTTCCTTCTAATTCTATGTATGTTCTGAGTGCATAGCGTTGCCTTCCCAGGTCACTAATGTATTCTCATGATTAACCACACATAATCAGGCCATGACCAGTGTATTAAAGCTTTCAATATCATGCATAAGTATGCATATTCTTTTCTTGCAATCAGCTAAGATCATGTTTGCATCAATTCGTTAAAGGGGTAAGTGTTACATTTTTTTCCAAGCATGGGTTAAGTGTGAATGAATGTAATTAAATGATGTTGACCAAGGGGAATGCTCGGACAAGATCAGTAAATTTCTGTTCAACGAAAACTCGGGGCCATAGGACATATCTGCCAAGGCCTGTTTGTTGAGGGTAAATCCTTATCCAAATCAAAATCCTATTTTTAACAAGTAGATGGGATATTAAATGGGACACAGCCATTGATTTATGGAGATGGAGCAAATTTGCTGCGTGGAGATGACAACTATATTACTATTAATACAGCATGAATGATTCCAGTCGCCGCAGGCATGAGAATAGCTAGGAGCAATTGCGATTGAAAGTGAACGGATAATATATATCTAGCAGCTGGTCAGGATAGGATTTGCATAAATGGGTCGACAAGAGTTAGATTGATTTCTGAAAAATGTTCCTTAACGCGTAGGTTGTTGATTTGTAAGGATAAACTTCAATCCTGCTGATAAGAACTAACGAGTAGAGATCAATCGATTCTCGCATGCCACAAAAGAATGACGAACGCTGCAGCAATCTACCGTGACATGAGAGGATCACTGCATTGCTAGCTGATTCACCTTTGTCTTCTCTACATCTACAAGACAAATTATATGCGCATCACGTAACATAATTGGCGCCGGAGTAGCTCCTCAATCACAGAAGTTCTGACTGCAATTAAGCTAGTTAGAACTAATGACGCATTGCACGGTTAGTAGTTGAGGCAATGGAATTCGACAATTCATGGTTTGCTCTTATCCATTCAACCTGCCCCATTTACAAACAAGAGGCCAGCGAGTTAGGAAACGGCAATAGCTAACGATCATGTACGTAAGCTTAAACCTTTGGTCATATGATCTTATCCATTCTCATTGCAATAAGCTACGTACACAATTTCATGATGTTAATCTCTCACAGGTCTCCAATCGCATCGTGCATGATCAGATATAGTACAACATGGTTCTTTATCTCTATCGTTTCTTCTGATTAAATTGTTCGTGTAGGGGCCATATACGTACTTCCTATCCTGAAAACATGCAATATATATGGATCAGTTACAGCATACATATACGATATGATAAACTACCTTTTATTCACGTAAGATTTTTAAATCATCGTATTTTTTTTAACTTCAACGAAAACGTAGTTGAAAAGAATACCAGAAATTAATTAAAATATAGAGAATGACTAATTTTGTTCTAAAGCAAATAAAACTTATGTAGCATTAGTATGAAGAATTATTTTCCAACTGCTCATTTTAACAAGGAAAGTATATAGTAGCATCCTACTTTTGTATCAAGTGTATATTTTGATGTTTTCATATTTGATGGCATATATAATTTCATAAGGTGCTGCATGTGTATAATGACGTTCTTCCCTACATGAATACGTATCGGATCTGGTCTCAAAAACTTGCAAGCGTGGCATATGTTGAACAAGGAGAACAAATATTTAAGCGGATATATATGACTATGAAGCCGTCATCTATACTTGTTACGATGAGATAGCTCTATATGGAATGCAGAATCCATACATTCCCAGAAATTTTCCTGAATAATAAAATGCGTTGTTACTAATCATGGAGCCTCCGGGCTAGTAAATTTGTTGCCCTATATTCTTAAATTGCTCTTTAAATATAAAGAGATTTAATACTTGCTAGTTGCTTCACAGAACAATATTTGTACTCTGATCTCTTTTAAGTAATGTAGACCTGCTTCACCATAAACAAAAAATTTTAAAACCCAGTCTGCTTTAAACGCTATGCGATATATCTGATTGTCATAAAATGCATTTGGCATACTTGGTTAACTTAAATCTCATCTCGTCCTTGACCAACGGAAGGTAGAGCAACTTTACTAAAGGAGATTAATCAGCTCTTCAAATAATCACATTCAAGGGGCCTCAAGTAGACGTTCATGATTGGATATCGTCCAAGTATTTGTCTGGGAAGATAGGGGAATACAAAAGCTCAAGATGGCTAATTTAGCTTCACACTAACTATACGACTAGAGAAGCATATCACGCTATGCCATCCTAACAGAAAAGAGTACGATCGGCATTTTACTTTAAATTTTCCTTTCCCACACAGCATAATCTTTCCCACTGGCAGCAAGAGCATAGTTTAGCGGAACAAATTGGACAGCTTCAAATCTGTATCCGATCTGCACCATAACCCTCTCGTCAATCGCCGCAACATACATATCAGATTCGGCGACGATGATATGGTAGACGCTCGCTGGTCGAATTTGATTCCTTCTCCTGATTGCTATCAACCTGTTTATCTCATCCTTAATCCCCCAGTCGAAGAAGTGATCAATGAACTTTAAAGAATTAAGCAAGCATCAAATGATCATTCACTATAATATCAATATATATATATATAGAAAAATTTTAATAAGCCTAGGGCAAGAACATTTTTCTACCCCAAGCTTTAATTTGGGCCCAATTTCAACCGCACCGGCCCGGGCCAGGTCCGGCCGGCCATGGCCAGAATTTAGCCGCCCGCTAATTTCTTCTTTTTTTTTAAGTGTGGCTAAATTTGGCTACACCTTTAAAAAAATTTATGTCGCAGCCGGAAGCCGGCAACGACTAAATCCTACCGCTACTTTAAAAAAAATTACTATGGTGGCTAGGCTAGTAGTGCCCAAATTTGGCTGCCTTGCAGTAATTTCTTTTTCAAAATACGTGCGGCCAAATCTGGCCGTTGTTAGTTGGACTTGGCCATCTCCGACTAGTTTGGTCAGGGGACAACCTCATCTGGCCAGCGGCCGGCGCCGGTGTAGTTGACGGAATAAGGGTTTAAGTTTTCTTTTAAAAAAAAAAAGTATTTGGGCTATCCTTATAATCGGACAGCCAATATTAAAAATTGGCGTTGGAAAAAATTTTGCCACAAGGCATTATATATATATATATATATATATATATATATATATATATTTATATTTATATTTATGTATACATGTACCACCGACGGGATGCCGGGGTGTGTAAGAATGTAGGCGTAGCCTTGCATTTCAGAGGGGAAAGGCCACAAGTTCTGGGTCGACCCTGTATCATGGTTCACGACAAATGTGACAACTCGTTCCAGCGCTATGCCGATGAGCCCGGGAGGCTTAGCTGCCTGGTCCTTTAGACGCCACAGCTCGCCTTGCATCTAGCTGTGCAAGATCCCTTTGGTAGTGAAATCTAAGGCAGTCGCATACAAACCTGCGGTTCTGACCCAGTAGAGAAGCTGCCTCCTGTGGAAGCTCTGGTTCTCCTTCAACCTCCCATCACCGTAGGCAAGTTAGCTCCAGTACTCCCCTACGTAGAAACTGAGCTGGCTCATGGCGGCCTAGTAGCATCGTGTTATGTTGGCGGCCTACCCCCTAACCATCATAGCCTACTCTGTTTCTGAGCCAGTTCAACCAGTCGGCCAGCTCCACCTCTACTCGCCGGTTGAGGTGGTCGATGCCCGGCGAACTGGTGAAGTTCTAACCTGTGTCGGGGTGGCCAGAGCCGTCGGAGTAGGGAGCGTCGTCTCTGCACATGGTGTAGGAACCCCAATCGAGGCGGCTGTCTGGGGTGCATCTTCGAGGGGGCACCCTCGAAGATGCACCATACCCCTCGGCTGTCCTGCCTCTCGGCTACCCTGTGGTTGATGATGATGTCCGCCAAGCAGCTCACTTTCCTCCGGTGAAATGCTGCTAGCAGCCGCCGGAGCTCCACCATGTTGCCGTATTTCGATGTGTCGAGATCGTATAGCCTCCCTGGTAGCTAACCTGTATGGATATTAGAGCAGCGCTTATATGTATATCGGCCCTGTTTTTGTCGATGCACGTAAAAGTGAACTAAGAGGGGAGATGTACCTTGAGGCGCATTGGAGTGTGAAGCTGGAGGTAGCCATATGCGTTATTCCTGCCTGAGCTATTTCTGATACATGGTTCAGTAGGAAATTGTAGTGTTCCCCATTTGTCTTCCAGGACTCCCAATTAAATCCCTTAACATTGAGCAAATGACATGAATTTTGGCTACTTGTGGCTTGAAGAATTGGACGTGTTTAATGTTTAAGACCAGAGAAGATGACCTATACATCTAAATATGCTAGTTTGCATATATGACTGGAAAAGAACCTGACATCCACTGTAGTTGAAAGAAAGAAAGATTAAGAGGCAAACTAGAACAAGCAAAGGAGATCCCATTCACTTGCAGTGATGTGTTGCAAACTATGCGAGATGTGCACATCCACATTATATGCAGGTGAGATTAGTGGAAGGGAAACACCTAGAAAGGAGATAGGTGGGCGGAGATATGATCGGCTTGAATCGAGTTTAATGTTTAGTGCTTAACGTGCATTAATGATTTAGTTTGTATGTTTGGAAGGCAGGGCGGCCAAGTGTTCCTCACGTCTTCGGGTATGGAATATCAGATATGGATGGGTTAAGGCATACGGATAAAATTGTCTGGCCTCACTTAAGCGTGTTAATTACGATAATAATGATTTTTCATTTCACGCATACGGTCATGACTTAATTTGTAGCCTCTAGCCAATAGCATCGTGCACAAATATAAGCATGCATGGTATTCGAATAATCCAAAAGAATAGTCCTTAAGATTGCCGATTAGGGTGATTACATGTGGAGCTCCTCCAGGCTTGAGCATACGGGCTCAGATTTCGGCACATATATTGAACAGTTTGATTGGCGGTTGATTTTTACGACAAATGATTTTGCTGCTTACAACTACATTTGCACTGAATTCGTGAGCATCAGGTTACGGTCTTCGAATAAGAAATATCTAAATGCCCAATCACTCTTATTCAATAATATATACAACATACTCTTGTACTTTTATGATATACATATATTCAAAATGTTAAGTACATTAAACTCAAATGAGTGATGTCGCACGCATAATCACCACACATCCATACGAAACATTATCACTTAAAAGTGTCAAGACAAAACATAAAAGAAAAACAGCATTGCTAAAAAATACAACCATCGCTAAGAAACTAAAAATCTTGGTGCGGTGTCCCCCTTCATAAGTTAAAAATATTTTTTTAGCCACACGAGAGGAGTTTCCAGGAATCATAATTACCTCAATAACCAAAAGTGGTTCTCTTCATCATCCTGCAAAACTCATCAATGTTGACTTCTCCATCACCTGCAAAAGTTTTAACAAATAAACAGAGATGCAATTAAACTCATTGAAATGACACTTAAAACTGTGAGATACTAGGAACTCTGATAAGCTATTGCGAGACATGATATATTAAATTAAAAAAATAGCAACGACCAAGACTCCAACAAAATTACTATAGTTCTTTCCTAACAATTTTAACTCCAACTCAAAAGCTATACATGTTTTTTTCATAATATCTTACAACAGAAAATTAAAAGGTTAGATTTTGGTTCACCAATAAAAAATTTTCGACTTCCAAATTGTCCATGTATCAATTCTATGCGTCTCTCAAAAACCAAAATTAAAAATAAGGTAGATGGAAAACTCCCAATTAGACTTGTAAGCTTATGAAAGAAAAGCAGAGAAGCAAAAAAAAAAAAGGAACAAATAACCACATTTCAACAAACCTATCGACATATTCTTCTATAATCCAAACAAAACATTCACAAAAGGTAAAATCCAGTAACTTCATTTGTTGATTCTTTCTTCTAGTAAAAACCTTTAAAAGTGATATTCTAACTCGAGAATAGATGAAAATTTTTCTTCTCACAAAAATTATACCATCACGATCAGCTTCCTCAACCATGTCTTTAATCTCTGCAGGGGTAAAGTCCTCTCCTAATTCTTTGGCAATCCTCGCTATGTCAGAAACAGATATTTTACCCTATAAATTGTACAGAACTAGTATGTTAATCACTACTGAAACAATATCGGATGTCTTTCCATAAAAGATACTTTGTATAATAACAAGAATTTGAAATTCACATTCTTGTCTTGGTCAATAATTCGGAAAGCTTTTGTAAGTTCTTCCCTTGTATCTCTTTCACCAATCTTGGCAGTCATCATATGCAAAAACTCATCAAAATCAATCGCCCCGCTTCCATCCTTGTCTACGTCTGCAATCATTTGATCAATTTGCTGCAAAATAATTTTTCCATCAGCTGCTTGTAAAAGAATAGCTACCACTCATTTATAATTACCTCAACACATTCAAAATAGATGCTCACAAAGTCAATCCAAACTTTTTACAACTTCCCATGACAAAATTCGCGGGTTATAATAAATCAACAGCTGTTTTTCACTCAAACTAGCCAAGACCCGCTGGATCTTCAAGCAACATCAATTATACAGAAAAAAGATAGTTGTAAGAGTCAATCCTAGACAAAAATCAAATAAAGAAACAAAAGCAAGCAAAAATATTTATTTGCATGCCATACACTTTTATTATGAACGCCAATAATTCAATTTAGTAACTACCGCAATATACAAAATTGAAGCATGAAAAGGCAATGGAATGTCACACATCAACATCTGCAAGTTAACATCAACATTGAACAGCATTTAAGGAATCAAATTAAAAACAGTTACATAATACCTAGAAAATCTCACATATTGTTTCTACTTTCATTCAGTACCATATGCCAAATTCAGTTCCATAGTCAAAATGGCCATCATCTCAGGCAGTAAATATGAATAGATCTTTGCAACATAATTACTCAATATAAACTAAAAGCTTAACAAGCACTGAAGGAGCAAACATCAGAACGCAACAATAATGACATAAATATTATATGCCTTCCAACAAAGTAACATTGCAAAAAAAAAGTTAACATGAAGAAAGATAAGAAAGGAACATCTAAACATCACTTGCCTCTTCTGTCATCTCAAACCCCAAGGCCCTGCATTCAAAACCTTGTATCATTATAGTGTCTAGAAACCGTCCAGTAGAAATAAAATAACTTGCTTGGAGCCCACATACCTCATGGCAACATTCAACTCTTTAGCATCAATAGTGCCTAGAGAGGGGGAAAAAAATCAACCAATTTGTTTAGAATTTTTTAGAATAAATCAGGGTGAAGGCATATGAAATTAAATCTCATACCCGATCCATCTGTATCAAAAAGCTCAAATGCTTCCTTTATTTCTTGCTTTTTTTGCTCAGTTAGACCGTGATGCCGACCCCTCGGTTTATCTTTTCTAGATACTCCACGGTTAAGGCTTGCCTAAGAGAATATAAACATTGTTCAAAGCACTTTGTTAAGAATCAGCTCATCAAATACACATGTCTCACATCTCTTGGCCAAAACCACAGATCTAATATTACGTTTGAGAACTATATTTATTTCATAGGTAATGGAATTTGAGATCACACATTTGAACAACCAAACATGTATACAATATCATTCAAAAATGTGGATTTTTGACAAAGACCATTTATGTTCTCTTTTACACTGTTAAACATATCTTTTTTTATGTACGCCCAATAATTGGGGAAGACCACATTGATTAGATTTTTCCTATTTTAGGAGATAAATTTAATAAAACCTAATAAGATATTGTGTATATCTTCTAGTTGGAGTAGGAGTCTTATTATTTTACCTACAAATAAGACTTCTATGCACATGAATGTACATTATTATTTTCTGGAGAAAGAAATTAGGGTTTCTTCATTGTCCTTTTGGAGACTTGGGATTTTAGATGTGAAGAATAAATCTTATCAATATGTGAGAATGTCTTCGATCTATTTCTGCTACTGCAAGGTATGCACTTTGATTTTATATATTAATCAATCTTCATATACCAATGCGGTCACTTAAGTAAATAAATGTACAAAATTAGACTTGCTTCTTCTACTCTTTCCTCTGCAACAGTCATGCTTCTCTTGCCTCTCTTTTTCTGATTGTTTTCTCACCTCCAATGCTCTTCCGATGATCAATTTCTATAATATTATTATCCTCGGCATCTAGATCACGACTAGAACTTTGTGCAGTAGAAGAAAATCATATACTTATACATCATAAAGAAAATAAGAAAATCCTAAATATATGGCTTGCAAAGCAGATTACCATCGAAATCTAGTGGCAGGTTACTACCAAAATAAAAATAAAAAATCAAGAAAGAGGGAAATAGATGTCGTAATTACCATCGAAATCTATCACCGAACGAGAGGCTCGCAGTTGCAGAGATTGATCAACAGATAGATCTGACAACGCCGGTCGGAATCAGAAAGGATCTAAAGAAACGATTGTCGTCCGAGACGACCCGAACATGGCGATGTCCGAATTCGATCCGATTTGAGGTCGTTTAATGATCTTTTGGAATCTGACCGGCTCATAATAAGCGTCGGATATCCGACATTTGGTCAGATGGGATTCGTATTGCGTTTGGGGTCGGTACTGATTATTTGGACGTATCAGAAATACGTATTTGTAAAATCAGATGCTCGCATGAATCTTGTATAAACGATGATGTGAGGGAATCCATTAATATTAAGTTAATAACATCTTATGTATAAATAATATTGATCATTTAGAGACAAGGGAGGGGAGATATCCCTTAATTTATTTTGTCTGTCCCGTATTGATAGAGAAATTTTCCCACAAATGTTTCATTTTATTTTTGTTAAACAATAGACTGCTCTAATGACAACAACTCAAAAAAAAAATTTAAGATGAAATGAAAATAAACATAATATGAAATATGAGACACCAAAAATTTAAAAAAATAAATAGAAACTTTCTTTTAATTTAGAGAAATGAAAACCAACTTACTCGATTAATATCGACTAAGAAAATCTCTTACAATCGAGTATCGAATAAAATTTGAGAAAACTCTTCTAATACAAATCAAACAAATAATAAGATCTGAAAGATACAACTCTTGAGAAATACAATATATAAAAAATTAAAAAATAACATATTCCTTAAAAGAAAAATTGATCAACCTCACATTCTGGATTACGACCCCCCACTTTAACTTGAGATAATGAAAAATTTCTCTAAACTCTCCCTTTATAAGTCAAATGTGCTAAAAAATTATCAGTAGGATGTTTTGTTTAACATCAACAGAATTCTACTCATTCTACTTTATATAGAAGAATACAATTAGAATTTTAGAAATCACTTTGTTAAACTTCTATAGAAAGGGACGAAATTACACATAGGTATACGAAATATAAACCATTAATGTGATAAACGAAAATCTAAAAACTGACAATTGAGTTTTTCAATGCGAATGGATAAGGGAAACTCAACAAATCCTCCCATTCATGAATCCATGAGCTAACTAGACATAAGTGATAGTAAAATTCTCCATTTTAGCTCCACTTCAACAAAATAAATGTTTGTTCTTTGTCACAATTTTGGTTAACATATCTGAGACGTTCTTGTCAGTCCATTTTGGCACATGTATAAGTAAGGTCTCTAACAACTTTTCTCCAATATATCTCTTACCCAATAATATTAAACATCTATATGTTTACTTTTTAAATGAAAACAAGAGTTCTTACTCAAATGTATAGCACTTTGACTATCATAAAATATCTCATACTTATCTTAACTTACCCCAATTTCATTCAGAAATATTTTCAACCATAGAATCTCTTTACAAGCTTCTGTAACTAGAATGAATTTAGCTTCAGTTGTGGACAGAGCAACGCACTTTTGCAATTTGAACTGCCAAGAAACATCACCACCCGCAAAACTAACAACCACCTCAGAAGTAGACCTCTTAGAGTCAGGATCACCAGCTATATATGTATCAGTATAACATGATAATATAGGCTTACCTCCCTCAAAGCATAAACCTAGCTTGGAAGTACCTCTCAAATATCTCAATATCTACTTAATTGCTTGTCAGTGCTCTCTACCAGGATTAAACAAATATCTGCTTACTTCCCCAACAGCATACCCTATATATGGTTTAGTACAAACCATAGCATACATAAGACTCCCTACAGCAAATGCATAAGGGACCTTCATTTTATATATTTCTGCCTCATTTAGCTCACCCTTCTTCATTTTGAATTGAGCTCCTAGTGGAACAACAATTGTCTCGGCTTCCTTCATATTAAACCGCTCAAAAATCTTCTCAATATATTTCTCTTGGGATAACCAAATCTTCTTAGTTTTTCTATCCTACCGGATGGACATACCAAGAATTTCCCTAACTGGACCCAAATCCATCATAGCAAAGGATTTGCCTAAACTTTTCTTCAAATCTGCAATTCTTGATTTATCCTATCTAAGAATCAACATATCATCAACATAAAGAAGCAAAATGATAAAGTCATTTTCTCTAAATTTCTTGATAAATACACAATGGTCTGAAACAGTTTTGTTATAACCTTGACTCTCCATAAAAGAATCAAACTTCTTGTACCACTATCTAGGAGCTTATTTGAGACCATACAAGCCCTTCTTCAATTTGTACACCATCTGTTTCTTTTCCTTATCTACAAAACCTTCATGTTATTCATATAGATTGATTCATCAAGATCACCATGGAGAAATACAGTCTTCACATCTAACTGTTCAACCTCCAAATCCATACTTACAACCAAACCTAGCAAACAATGGATTATAGACATTTTTACAACAGGTAAGAAAATTTCGTCAAAGTCAATACCTTTTTTTCTACTTGAAACCTTTCACCACAAGTCTTACCTTGTACCTTGGTTATGAATTACCTTCTTTACGCTTAAGCCGATAAACCTGTTTATTCTTCAAGGCCTTTCTACCCTTAGGAAGATTCACAAACTCATACGTCTTGTTCCATGTAATGACTTTAGTTCCTCTTGCATGGCATTTACCTATTTATCTTTCTCCTTGTGACTAAGAGCTTCATTGAAATCTTCAGGCTCACCACTTTCTGTGAGAATCACATAAGTAAACTTTAGATACTTCGTGAATGGCTTAACAACTCTACCAAATTTTATTCTAGTAGCATCAGCCTCCCCTTGATCAAATACCTTATCACCACTAGGTACCTGTTTATCAACAACATCAGGAACTATATCATTAGTAATATCATTCTCCTCACCTTCACCGTCACGAGGCAAGGAAATAGGAATGTCATCTTTAACTTCTTCATCAATCTGTTCAGCATCATTTTGAACAATATCCTCCACAACCGTTGAAGGAACAGATGAAATCTTAACCTTCACAACATAATCCTGAGAATCACTTTGGGTAGTTGTTTTATTCCCAAAGTCCTCTAGAAACTGATTCTCACGAAACACCACATCGCAGCTTCGAACAATCTTCTTCTCCTTAGGATCTCAAAGTCTGAAACCAAATTCTTCATCCCCATAACCCAGAAATATGTATTCAAATTTCGCAGTATCAAGCTCAGACTTTAGTTCTTTTGGCATATGTACAAAGGCTTTGCAACTAAACACCCTTAAATGAGTGTATTTTACCTTCTTACCAGTCCAAATTTTTCCAAGAACATCTCCACCTAAAGCAAGTGTAGGAGACCTATTAATTAAATTGTGGAAGATAGTTTTTCTTCTTTTTAGAAATTCTAGTCCCTTCTCACTCATGTGTCCCAACCTCCTATGCCACAAATCAGCTGTGAGAGTAGCAGAGGTAACATTAACCTCCCCATGAACCAGACTAGATGTAGTCCTATAAAGACCACTGCATTTCTTCCCTTTAGCAACCACTAGAGATCCTTTCACTAATTTCCATAAGCCACATAAAAATTGTGAAACATAGCCCTCATCATCTTGCACACTTTGCATCTCATTGATGTAGTGTAAAACCCACGATTCGAGTTAGGGTTTTATATTCAGAACCGGTCGGGTCGACCGTTATTTTTTCGAGTTGAGTCAGTTTCAGGACACGTGTACCGAGCCGACGCCGGTCGCGTGTATGAGCTATGAGGGTCATGCGTACCCAAGTATATGATGATAACGTCATGAACACAGCAGAACAGAATGAGTTATCAGATATATGAGAGTATGTCAGTCATTTTTTTATTATTATTTTTATATATAATGGATCGTAGAATTAGTTTTAGGCCGTTTATCGCGTTAGGACGCGTTACGGGCATTTTGGGTGGGTTGATAGTTCTAGAGCATATCATTACGATGTTTGGTATTTGTTTGATTTTACGGGATTTTTCCCGATTTTTATGAATTTTTTTAGGATTTAATACGACTTAGTTATTATACTTGACTCGAGTCGGAGACGAGTCAAGTAATATTTACGAGTTTGCCACTACACACACCCTCGACTTTTTCCTTTCTTCTTCCCCAAACCCTCGCCCGCGCCGCCCCTGTTCGCGCGCCACCGCCGCCGCTGTCGGCGCCGCCGGGCCGTCGACCGACGCCGCCCAGCTCGGCGACGACGTCGCCCTGCCGCCCGGACTAGGTCCGGCCCCCATCGGACCGCCGCGACGCGAGGAAACCACGCCACGACGCCGCGGCCGCGTTGCGGTTTCCGTCGCCAATCCCGCCGCCGGCGACCGTCGCAGCCGTCATCCAGTGGTCGCCTCAGCACCACCGACCACCCAGCGACCCTCCCCGACCGGAACGGAGGGCATCGCCGCCCTGGCCGGCCGGATTTAGCGACCCAACGCCGCCGCTCTGTTTTAGCCGTTTTCCGGCGAGCCGCCTCCTCCGTTGGCCGCGTCGACCTCGTAGATGAGTCGGGCTCGTCGAGCCGGTTCCGAGGGTACCCTACATGACCCCTATCCAGCTAGTAGATACCACCGGCGATTGTCGCCGGAAAACCACCGGAAGTCGCCGGAAAACCGCCAGTAGCTGTCGGAAAACCGCCGGAAAATCGGAATTTCTGGAATTCGCTGGAATTCACCGGATCTTCCGCGGGGCTCACCCAGTGGAGCCCGATCGAGCTTCGGACGCCGATGAGCGCCGAATTTGAGCTCCGAGATGCGCGACGGAACCCTAGCCGTCGCCGATTGCCGACGACGTGAGGTATAATTACCTCCGAGTGATTTATTTAAGATGGATGATGATTGTTAGTACAGCATGCTAGGGTTGGTTTATTGATATGATTAATACTTAATTATGGATGAAACGATGAGTCGCATGATGTGATTAATGACTAATTAGGGATAAAATGATAAGTTACATGCATGATTTGAATGGATGAATGTAGGTGATCTAATGAGATAGATCGAGTTGGATCATGATAATGGATCACGACAGAAGTTAGAAAAACGTAATAAAATTAGTATGAATAGGATGAGTTAGGATTAATTAATTTTTATGATTTTCTGATTGTTATGTTGATGGATGCTTGCATTGTGATTTTGATGTTATTGAGTTTGATGCATCATTTAGTTAGCGGGCGTTAGTATTTAGTTTTGATGTGTAGGTACGGAGTAGGAGCTCGCCGCCTAGGCGCGATGACACGCTTGGAGCTTCTACCAGGTCCGTTTAGGACTCGTCTTGTTTTACGCTCTTCCATTGTATGTTTATTTTATTATTGCAGGGCGGGTTAAGTGGCGTTTTATTGGATCCCACTTAACTCGGGCCATTTAATCGAATATTTCCGGATTAATAACCCCTCGAGG
Source organism: Piper betle (assembly GCA_033002965.1). NCBI lineage: Eukaryota > Viridiplantae > Streptophyta > Magnoliopsida > Piperales > Piperaceae > Piper > Piper betle. Next base: position 78,411 of record JAURVB010013359.1, on the reverse strand, counting down.
ATGAGATCCCTCGAGGATGATTTCGAAAACAAGATCCACCACAAGTTGCCTTCGGGCCTATTATATGAATCCCTTCCCAGGCCTATATATATAGTTTTATCGAGTTTTCAGTGAGACGAGAGATGGAGAAACCGACTGCACGTACCATGCAGAGGATGCCGTGACAGTCAAAGCGGGCTCTGGATTAGTGCCAGCGGACTGTTCCATTCCCGAGGGATCCTGACAACTCCGCGTTTGAGTTCCTCACACCCGGAGAACGTGGAGGTTTACGGGTACTGTTTAGTACAGCGCATGTCCGGACTTGTGGTTCAAAGGGTACTAAAGGCGACTGCCTGAGAGTACTCGGCCTTCGTGCTCAAGGCCAGGAGAGATATGGAGGTTCGGAGAGGGCTTAGGATAAAGTTTCATGAGAAGTACTGAAAAAGAAGTGCTGAGAGTAGCACAGTACCAGCAGCAGAGCAGTAAGTTCGGGATGCTACCGGGTCTGCAGCCCAGTGGCTCCTCAGTAGTGCCCTTCAGAGTGTTCACGTGGAGTATGATGTTTTCTTTCCGATGAGAGTTTGCTCTCATAGCCAGTTTGTTATAGTTATTTTATTTTCCGGACCAGTAACGCTTGTTACTGACGTTTTTCTTATATATATGTAGGTGATAAGCACGAGATGGATGAGCCAGCTGGGACGGAGGAGCAATAAGGTCTTCTGCACACACACATTGGGTGATTAAATATTTAATGTTTTGTTATGATATTATTTTATACACATGCTATGAGTAAATGTTTGAGCATGATGATATGATATAAATGAAATGTTAAGACACGATAACAGAATGCAAAATATGATCAGAGTTGCGCAGCGGAGTGGGTTGAGACCCAAGTTTTAAAATAAGTTACAGCATGTTAGATTTTATCTTTTATATGAATGAAATTATTTGATATATGGTTAGATATATATTTGCATATGTATATTTGACAGGGTGGCCCCTAATTGCATTTTTAGGGGAAACTCTATCCGTTATATTTCAAAGTTTTCATTAATTTTTATCGGGATTGTCTTGGTGTGCACTCTGATTTGTATGTCATTCACGTAGTACCATGTTAGGGTTTGTGTATTCATCCATGCTTTGAGAGTTGTATCTTCATCTTAAGACGCCGAGATTGGATCCGTATGAGTTAGGTTCGGGTTAGCCGACCTAACCGGGGCCGGTAACATGCCGGTTCGGTTCACGAGTGTGGACCGGATTTGGGGTGTTACAACATTGGTATCAGAGCCACTCTCGGCCGATTAAGATGTATGATACTTTTATAGGTGATGTGTGTGCAAAGACTGCTCCGAGTCCAGCTGGCAGGTATGTTTTCGTATGTTTTCTTTAGATGCAGATTTTCTTCACAAGTTGTTTGGATAACAGTGTATTCAGGACTGGATCAGAATTATGTGGAACTGACCTTAGTTGAGTTGACAGGTCATTTCTATGGGATGATATCAGACAGTTGGTAAGTTAGATGTGAGCAAGGTATGTGTAGTGCTAGTAGGGGTAGAATGGGTATAAGTTCCAATCTTATACCAGATTTGGATGTCAGTAGCCGTCAGCAGGAATCTGACAGGCTTGTCACGATGGGCTTAGAGACCCACTAGTTCTGTCCATCGCACAAGAGATTTGGATTGATTGGATGTTGACCAGGTGTCCGTCCTTTGTATGTCACCACATCAGTCCTATTTCCATGGGACATGGTGTACATGATAGGAATGAGTTAAAAAGAAAATGGGTAATAATAAGGAGCTTGAAGTATAGAGATATTAGCAAGCTAGTTGATACATGAGATGGACCACTTCCAGAAGATAGTGATGAATGAGGATGAGTAGCGAGGTGGATCGGCAGTCCAATGGGTACTTCACCGCATCCCCTCCTCCATTAGTTTATGACCTGCTGGTAGCAGTTTTGGCTTCACTTTACCAGACAGAGGTCTCGATATGATGAGGAAAAGATCAGGATTATTATTGAAGGCCAGTCAGCACTGATGAAAGTAGCCACTCCAGATTTGAAGAGATTACAGTGAGTTCAGCATAGATTTACCATCATATGCGTCAGCACATGATCCAAACCCCTCTGGATTAGACACGTATGGTTGGACAACCTGAGCCTAGTTGTTAGCAGCCAAGATATGTTAGAAATAGTAGAGTGGATTTATGATGTATATGATCCAGATCAGAATGTAGCATCTAGATAGAATTATCACCGACAGAGTTGCACAACCGCCGACCGAGTGCACAACCACCGACCGAGTGCACAACCACCGACCGAGTGCGCAACCACCGACCGAGTGCGCAACCACCGACCGAGTGCGCAACCACCGACCAAGTTGCACAACCACCGACCGAGGTGCACAACCGCCGACCGAGGTGTACAACTGCTGACCGATTGGCACAACCGCCGACCGAGTTGCACAACCACCGACCGAATATGCACTACCGCCGTCCGTGTTTGCTCATCCACCGACCGAGTAGATTAGTTAAGGTTTAGTAGGACTAGAGTTGAGGAACAAGGAATAGTTACAGTGAAGTCAGCAGAATAGAAAAGAGTTAAGGAAAACGGAGGTTATTTGGATGAGATGGCATAAGATCCCACTTCACAGTTCTCTTGCAATCATTGTCGTGACCTAACACCATTGGGTCAGATGAATATTGCAAGATGTCCCCATCAGACACGGTTAGTTATAGTCTCATAGGGATGCGTATGGACAGAGTCAGGGAACATGACAGAGTGACCTCTAGATGGAACGGTCACAACGATCAGATTGTGTAGACTGCATGATCCATGGGTCACAACCAACATACATAGATCAGATGGTTAGTAGATGATCATACGCGTAGTTTAACCCATTTAGCGATTGGCCAGCCAGCGATAGGAGGTTGACTTAGTATGGGGCATAGATAGAGGGTTCAGCGAGAGTGTTTTTCAGAGAGATAACGATTCCCTTGTGTTTCGCCAGCACAATTAGGTCCTTACCTTGAGACATAGGGTTGAGCCCTACCCTGAGTATAGAAACACCTTCATGGTATTGATTAGGGTTTACAGTGCAGGTCGGTATGGGCAGACCGATCTTACGATGACGGACCTCACCCCAGCTTGAGAACAATGTAAATAGGGACTTCAGACAGAACAGACTATGCAGACCAGACGGAGTGATACCAGTGTATGCTCATCTTGGTTGATAGCCTTGCTTGAGAGTCTACCACAGCGGTAGTAGTCATGTGAGTCAAGATTAGTACTACAAATCGGTACGGGACGGCAGGTCACACACCACTGAAGAGCGGACGAGACACGTGTCGAACCTCATTATGAGTCCCCGTAGACTTGAGGAGAGACGGTGGTTCTTTGGGTCGTTTGAACCCCGCCCGTTTAGAAGTGCGTGACTAGTACGGTGTCGAGAAACATGTGCCTACTGTTAGCTGATTGAACTAGAGCCACTTAGGAGCCGTTTCTGAGATTTGTCATTGATTGACTATTCCACAGCCTGATCACCTGTGGCATAGTGAATTATGGTGATCTTAGAGACAAGTCCACAGACCTACCAATATTTTTGGCCACCCAATATGTTACATAGGGATTTTATCTCCCCTACTAATTGCATGAGACCTTAACCTTACCATAGATAAGAGTTGTGCAGCAGAAGCGTGTGGGCCCATAACCCACAGGTCCCAGGATCCCCGTTTACCTAGCATCAGATATTACATGTGAGGATGAGATGTCTCCATTGAGAGTTCTTGAGCAGTGTGATTAGATTTCCATGAGATTCAGCCTCCCTTTCTATAACCTAGAGATGTCAGACATAGTAGAGTTTTCACTTGAGGATCCCCACTCACCCTTGTATCAGTTCTACCATCAGTTTATCCAGAAGATTGAGATGAGTATACATTGACCAGAGCACATAGCACAGAGCACATGCCACAGACCAGATGTAGACTCCACAGTCCCATACAGAGTATGTTATCATACTCCTTGAGACACGCTGTGCATGTACAGGTGTTCCCGCGAGCATCCCGTCACAGAGTTCTACTTAGTGGTTGCATAGATAGCCACCGAAGCCATAGTATACATTAGAGTTATAGCAGCTATCCTTGTTCTCTTATAGAACAGAGTGAGATACATGACTCAGGACCGAGTCAACTAGGACCAAGTGAGCGGTCCAGTTCCTTGTATAGGGACACCTGAGAGTTGGACCTAGACTGGCGACAGTGAGCCATACAGCTCATTAGGGTATCCACCGTACTTAGCAGGAGACTCATAGCAAGCCTTGAGGTGACTGTAGGACCTAGAGTAGAGTTCCTGCGAGTACATGTAGGTGACTGTTCACAGATGAGGATTAGAGGGACATGGGTAGATGTTAGCAGGTAGGTCTTACCCTCGGCGTAGTTTTCTAGACATAGCCCAGATTAGAACCTTGCGATACTCTAGAGTATTTGCTTGACCAAGCTAGTAGGCCCTTAGGGGTGATCTAGGTTTTTCCGCCGAGTTAGTAGTAGGGATCAGAACAGAAGAGCATGATGATGGTAATGTCAGAACAGACATAGGAAGTATAGAATCCAGAATGTTTGAGATGGTCAGCATCACTAGCATGACTCGCCACGTCGGCACCACTATAGTCAGTGAGGATGTATAAGATTGTTGAACCAGTAGAGGATACGACTGATATGTATCCTAGCCTCCAAGAACTAGTTTCAGCAGAACCTCCTTGAGTTAAAATTTCGAGGACGAAATTTTTATAAGGAGGGAAGGTTGTAAAACCCACGATTCGAGTTAGGGTTTTATATTCAGAACCGGTCGGGTCGACCGTTATTTTTTCGAGTTGAGTCAGTTTCAGGACACGTGTACCGAGCCGACGCCGGTCGCGTGTATGAGCTATGAGGGTCATGCGTACCCAAGTATATGATGATAACGTCATGAACACAGCAGAACAGAATGAGTTATCAGATATATGAGAGTATGTCAGTCATTTTTTTTATTATTATTTTTATATATAATGGATCGTAGAATTAGTTTTAGGCCGTTTATCGCGTTAGGACGCGTTACGGGCATTTTGGGTGGGTTGATAGTTCTAGAGCATATCATTACGATGTTTGGTATTTGTTTGATTTTACGGGATTTTTCCCGATTTTTATGAATTTTTTTAGGATTTAATACGACTTAGTTATTATACTTGACTCGAGTCGGAGACGAGTCAAGTAATATTTACGAGTTTGCCACTACACACACCCTCGACTTTTTCCTTTCTTCTTCCCCAAACCCTCGCCCGCGCCGCCCCTGTTCGCGCGCCACCGCCGCCGCTGTCGGCGCCGCCGGGCCGTCGACCGACGCCGCCCAGCTCGGCGACGACGTCGCCCTGCCGCCCGGACTAGGTCCGGCCCCCATCGGACCGCCGCGACGCGAGGAAACCACGCCACGACGCCGCGGCCGCGTTGGGTTTCCGTCGCCAATCCCGCCGCCGGCGACCGTCGCAGCCGTCATCCAGTGGTCGCCTCAGCACCACCGACCACCCAGCGACCCTCCCCGACCGGAACGGAGGGCATCGCCGCCCTGGCCGGCCGGATTTAGCGACCCAACGCCGCCGCTCTGTTTTAGCCGTTTTCCGGCGAGCCGCCTCCTCCGTTGGCCGCGTCGACCTCGTAGATGAGTCGGGCTCGTCGAGCCGGTTCCGAGGGTACCCTACATGACCCCTATCCAGCTAGTAGATACCACCGGCGATTGTCGCCGGAAAACCACCGGAAGTCGCCGGAAAACCGCCAGTAGCTGTCGGAAAACCGCCGGAAAATCGGAATTTCTGGAATTCGCTGGAATTCACCGGATCTTCCGCGGGGCTCACCCAGTGGAGCCCGATCGAGCTTCGGACGCCGATGAGCGCCGAATTTGAGCTCCGAGATGCGCGACGGAACCCTAGCCGTCGCCGATTGCCGACGACGTGAGGTATAATTACCTCCGAGTGATTTATTTAAGATGGATGATGATTGTTAGTACAGCATGCTAGGGTTGGTTTATTGATATGATTAATACTTAATTATGGATGAAACGATGAGTCGCATGATGTGATTAATGACTAATTAGGGATAAAATGATAAGTTACATGCATGATTTGAATGGATGAATGTAGGTGATCTAATGAGATAGATCGAGTTGGATCATGATAATGGATCACGACAGAAGTTAGAAAAACGTAATAAAATTAGTATGAATAGGATGAGTTAGGATTAATTAATTTTTATGATTTTCTGATTGTTATGTTGATGGATGCTTGCATTGTGATTTTGATGTTATTGAGTTTGATGCATCATTTAGTTAGCGGGCGTTAGTATTTAGTTTTGATGTGTAGGTACGGAGTAGGAGCTCGCCGCCTAGGCGCGATGACACGCTTGGAGCTTCTACCAGGTCCGTTTAGGACTCGTCTTGTTTTACGCTCTTCCATTGTATGTTTATTTTATTATTGCAGGGCGGGTTAAGTGGCGTTTTATTGGATCCCACTTAACTCGGGCCATTTAATCGAATATTTCCGGATTAATAACCCCTCGAGGATGAGATCCCTCGAGGATGATTTCGAAAACAAGATCCACCACAAGTTGCCTTCGGGCCTATTATATGAATCCCTTCCCAGGCCTATATATATAGTTTTATCGAGTTTTCAGTGAGACGAGAGATGGAGAAACCGACTGCACGTACCATGCAGAGGATGCCGTGACAGTCAAAGCGGGCTCTGGATTAGTGCCAGCGGACTGTTCCATTCCCGAGGGATCCTGACAACTCCGCGTTTGAGTTCCTCACACCCGGAGAACGTGGAGGTTTACGGGTACTGTTTAGTACAGCGCATGTCCGGACTTGTGGTTCAAAGGGTACTAAAGGCGACTGCCTGAGAGTACTCGGCCTTCGTGCTCAAGGCCAGGAGAGATATGGAGGTTCGGAGAGGGCTTAGGATAAAGTTTCATGAGAAGTACTGAAAAAGAAGTGCTGAGAGTAGCACAGTACCAGCAGCAGAGCAGTAAGTTCGGGATGCTACCGGGTCTGCAGCCCAGTGGCTCCTCAGTAGTGCCCTTCAGAGTGTTCACGTGGAGTATGATGTTTTCTTTCCGATGAGAGTTTGCTCTCATAGCCAGTTTGTTATAGTTATTTTATTTTCCGGACCAGTAACGCTTGTTACTGACGTTTTTCTTATATATATGTAGGTGATAAGCACGAGATGGATGAGCCAGCTGGGACGGAGGAGCAATAAGGTCTTCTGCACACACACATTGGGTGATTAAATATTTAATGTTTTGTTATGATATTATTTTATACACATGCTATGAGTAAATGTTTGAGCATGATGATATGATATAAATGAAATGTTAAGACACGATAACAGAATGCAAAATATGATCAGAGTTGCGCAGCGGAGTGGGTTGAGACCCAAGTTTTAAAATAAGTTACAGCATGTTAGATTTTATCTTTTATATGAATGAAATTATTTGATATATGGTTAGATATATATTTGCATATGTATATTTGACAGGGTGGCCCCTAATTGCATTTTTAGGGGAAACTCTATCCGTTATATTTCAAAGTTTTCATTAATTTTTATCGGGATTGTCTTGGTGTGCACTCTGATTTGTATGTCATTCACGTAGTACCATGTTAGGGTTTGTGTATTCATCCATGCTTTGAGAGTTGTATCTTCATCTTAAGACGCCGAGATTGGATCCGTATGAGTTAGGTTCGGGTTAGCCGACCTAACCGGGGCCGGTAACATGCCGGTTCGGTTCACGAGTGTAGACCGGATTTGGGGTGTTACATGTAGTCACTGACTTTTGTCCCATCCTTGTACCGAAGATTCATCAACCTTCTGACCAGTAGATTTCAGTTCCCATGAGTGTCTCTCTTATACATATACAAGAGCTTATCCCGAAGCTCCTTGGCAGTCTTTGTTCATGTCACATGTTTATATATATTTTGTTCTAACCATTGTCTGATCAAAGCCAAGCATTTTTTCTATCTTGATCCATTCATTTGTGACAAGCGGAGGAGAAGGAATTGAAGGAGCCTTCCCTTCATCAGTCACAACCGGAGTAGCACTCAACGGTGGACTGGCACTCGACGACTCAAGAGGACCAAGAATTGGATCATATAAATCGTTAGTGAATAAATAATCAATCATACGACCCTTCCAGTAATGCCAATTAGAGGTACCCTTAAGGGTGATCATCTTAACATGTTTTTTATCTTTCATCTTGACACAGAAGGTTACTACCCAAAACCCAAATAAACAAAAAGAACAAAAGTTCTGATGCCACTTGTAGGGAAATAGGCGCTCTAACGAAAACAACCCAGAAAATATTTCCCTCAAGATGAAATGAAAACAAATATAAGGTGAAATAGGAGACACCTAAAATTAAAAAAAATGAATGGAAACTTTCTTCCAATTTAGAGAAAAAAATTAAGCTATTCGATCAATTTTGATTAAGAAAATCTCTTGCAATCAAGTATCGAATAAAATTTGAAAAAACTATTGTAATACAAATCAAACCAATAATAAGATCTGAAAGATACAACTCTTGAAAAATATAATATATGAGAAATTAAGGAAATAACATACACCTAAAAAATTAGATGGATCAACTTCACACACCACTTCAACTTAAGATGATGAAAATTTTCTCCAAGCTTTCCCTTTCTGAGCCAAATATGCTCAAAAACTGTGAAAAGGATATTTTATTTAACATCAATAAAATTCTACTTTATGAATTTTATTTTATATAGAAAAATATTAATAGAATTTTAAGAGTCACTTCATTAAACTTCGGACAAAATTACATATAAGTATACAAAATACTAACCATTAATATGATAAAAGAAAACCCAAAAACTGAAAATTGAGTTTTCCGGTGCGAATGAATGAAGGAAACTCAACAATTTAGCATTACATTTATAGATAATACAAGAAGTATAGACTACACCAAATCAGGATAAGTACAACATATTACAGATGATGAGGATTGATGCATAAACACCCCCATGCAAGCTCATGTGGGACTGAACACACAGAGCTTGTCCCTAAGAACCTCATGACGTGGCTTATATAAAGCTTTGTGAATATGTCAGCCTTCGGATCGATAGTTGGAATGTAATGTAGCCAAAAGATGCCACTAGCAACCTTCTCTCGAATGAAATGGACATCAATTTCTATATCCTTACTCTTAGGGGTGGGCATCGGTCGCACAAACATCGGACAAGTTATTGTCCGCGTCTGTCCGAAATTTTGTCGGACAAAACTTGTCCGACCGAATTATTGTCCGATTTGTCCGTCGGGCCCAGACAACGTCCGCGGACGGTCCGAAATTATACTCCGCCGTCGCCGCCACCGCCACCGCCACCCACCCCCGTAGCCCTCTTCGCCGCCCTCCCCCAACCTCCGCCGCCCTCCCCCGACCTCCGCCGCCCTCTCCCCGGTCGCCGCCCTCCCCCCGATCACCGCCCTCCCCGCCCTCCTCCTGCCCTCCTCCCGCCCTCCCCCACCCTTCCCCGCCCTCCCCCGCCCTCCGCCGCCGTCCCCCGCCCTCCCCTTTCCTCCTGTCGGCGCCCTACCCCGACCTCCGCTGCCTACCTTCGCCAACTCGTCTTTGCCACCGCCTGCCTCCGCCAGACCGCCGCCCTCTGCTCCGCCAGTCCGTGGGCGGCGCGGCAATGGTTTGGACGGGAAGAGAAGAAGGGCTGGTGGTTTGAGCAATGGCAATATCGTAAATAAGATTTGACTCGAGTCGACTCGACTCCGTCCCGAGTCAATAATAATAACTAACTCAAAATAAATCCTAAAAAATTCCATAAAATAGAAAAAAATTTATAAAATAAAACAAACAATATAAAATCATAACGACATGCTTTATAACTAATAACCCACCCAAATTCCATGTAACGCGTCCTAACGCGGTAAACGACCTAAAATCAATTTTACGATCCACTATATATAAAAATAAAAAAATAACTGGAATATTAACTAAATTACAAGTAGTTTGATATGATTATTAATGCGAATGTATAGTTCTAAATTCCTAAATATAAGAGTGACTTTTATCCTTTTTATATGTATGTCATTTTTAGATATTTAAGATATTAAATATCGATTTTATGTATAAATTTAATTAATTTTACTGTATATTTATATTTTAAAATTTTTATAAACTATAATATTAGTCTTATAAATATTAAAGACATTATATTATTGATATAAAATATCGGACATTCGGTCGGTCGTTCGGTCGGACAAAAAATGTCCATGTTTGGTTTGTTTTAATTCGGTCGAATTCGGTCGGTCAAATTCGGTCGGACATGCTTCGGACGTCGGACAGACGGACAAATTCGGATGTCCGCGCCCACCCCTACTTACTCTGATTGTGAACAGTAGGATCAGTGACCATATATATAGAACTAAGGTTGTCACAGTAGATATTAGGCGGACGAGAGAGCTTCACTTTCAAAATTTTAAGCAGACGAAGCAACCAAAGTAGTTCAGTGCTTAAAGCAGCCAATGCACGGTATTCAGCCTCAGAGCTAGATTGCTTACGATAACTCCAAGAAATAAGATTTTGGACCAATATATACCGAATAGCCAGAAGTAGAGTGACATGAGTCCGGGCATCCAGCCCAATCAGCATCACTTTAACCTGTCAAGTGGAAGGTCTGCACATGAAGAGAATAATAAGCCATGTTGAAGTGAACTCTTAATATATCAGAGAATCCTTTTGGCTGCAATTAAACGAGGCATACACAAGGAGTTGGTATAAAACCCGCGACTCGAGTCAGAGTTTTATAGTCATTAGCCGGTCGGTTTGACTGTGGTTCGAATCGGTTTAGCTTTCAGAACACATGTGCGGGGCCGAGGCCGACCGTATGCACGTCCTATAAGGGTTCATGTATACCCAAGTATCGATGATAGCGTCAGATACATATCAGCAGACTGAGTTATTAGTAAATATGAGAGTATACAGTTGATGATTTTATTTTTTCATGTTGTGACGGTAGAATTGGTTCAGGCCGAATAACGCATTAGGACACGTTAGATGGTATTCGGGCGGGTTATTAGTTATACGGCATGTCATTTGGATGTTGTGTTGTTTTATTTGATTTTATGGGATTTTTTCTAATTTTTCTGGGATTTATTCCGAGTTAGTTATTATTCTTGACTCGAGCCGGTGTCGAGTCAAGTTCTATTTACAAGTTTGTCACTCCTATATTTCTCATCTCCCTCCCCCAAACCCCGACGTCTTCACTGCCCTAAACCCTAGTCGCCGCCCTTGAGGTTGTCGCCACCGCCGCCGATGCCACCTCGCCGCCAATCGATGCCACCTAGCCCGGCCATGCCATCGCCTTGCAGCCTCGACCGCACCCGGCCACCGTCCACCCGTCACAACGCCGGAAATCGCCCACTATTTCACAACCGTTTCTGACGTGATTCCGCCGCCGTCTGCGCCAGACCACCACTGTCGTGACATCGAAGCTCTCCCCTTGACTTCCCCTACCTTTCCCCTTACCTAGTGCCGCCGTCGAGGCCGACTGTGGGTCTAATCGGAGCGACCGACCGCCCCAACCGAACTCGACACCGCCATCAGTGGCCATCGCCGTTATGGCTGCCCTTGTCGTCACCACCATTGGGTCAAACTCGCCGAGACGGTTCTAACCCTTACCTTCGATTGCTCCGCCGAAGTAGTCGCCGGAAAACCGCAGGCACCGCCAAAAACCGTTGATGCTATTGCCGGAAAACTACCGGCTCGACTTCATCTGCCTTTGTCTGTCGGCACTGATTTCAACGCCGAACGCGAGGTGGTTTTTCCTTCTTTTTTAGTATTATTATATGCATTTTGTGGTCATGGTAGCATATTGGAATTAATTTTATTAACTTCATGATTTTAGTTTAATTAATCGTGAATTATGATAAACATGTTATGATTAGCGTAGATTGTGTTGCGTGATGTAAATGCTCGCTAATGGAATTGTTAGTAAACAACTGAATAGTTAATTAAATGCTTGTTAATTAGTTAATTTATGAATTTGCATGATTTAGGTTTTGTATACTAGTATTAAGTTAAACGGATTACATTGATTAAACCATTGTCACCTAATTAGAATAGGTATGTTTTGAAATTGGAATTAATAGTGCTAGGTAATAAGTAACGTATGAAATCATAAAATTATTAACTTGCTTGACAATTAGAGATTTAGTGTGATTGTTGAGATGATTGTCATATTTGATTAGATTCACATATGAATGTGGATATATTAGTTATATAGGTGTGCATCATATATGTATGGGCATTAGTAAATAGTTATGTTTATGTAGGTTCGTTGCAGGAGCTCGTCGTCTAGGCACGAGATTGTGCTTGGAGCTTCTGACAGGTCTATTAGGACACGCTTCTCAGGTTTTATCGCTCTACTCTATCGGTGATTTGATTTATTGATCGTAGGACATGTCGGCTGGATGATTTATTAGACCCCACCTAATACAGGTCATATGGTCGATTGTTTCAGAATTAATAACCCTCAAGGATGAGATCCCTCGAACTTGTTTTCGAAAATAAGATCTACCTCAAGTTGCCTTCGGGCCTATTATAATAAATCCCGACCCAGCCCTATAAATAATTTTATCGAGTTTTCAGTGAGACAAGAGAAGATGAATCGACTTGCACGTACCATGAGCGGATGCCGTGCAAGTCAAAGCGGGCTCTGGATTAGTGAACGGTCTGTTCCATTCCTGAGGGATCCTGACAACTCAGCGTTTGAGCTCCTCACACCTGAAGAACGTAGAGGTTTATGGGTATTATTAAGTACAGTGCATGTCCGGACTTATGGTTCAAAAGGTACTAAAAGCGCATGTCTAAGAGTACTCGGCCTACGTGCTCAAGGCCAGGAATAATATGGAGGTTCGGAGAAGGCTTAGGATAAAAGTTTTACGCGAAGTACTAAAAAGAAGTGTCGAGAGCGGCATAGTACCAGATAGATCAGGATGCTGTTGAGTCAGCTGCTCAATGGCTCCTTTGTAGTTGCCCTTATGAGAGTTCTTGAGGAAGATATATGATTGTTTGATTTCCATGAGAGTTTGCTCTCATGTTCTAGTTTGATATTAGTTATTTTTGGACCAGTGACACCCGTTGCTGACGTTTTCTTACTATATATGTAGGTGAAGAAGATGAATGGAGTATGACGGCTTTGACGAAGGACTAGCGTTTGCATTGCACACACATACCTGGCGCCGCGTCAACTTTTACGTAAGATGTGATGTGATTGGCTGTTGTTGTAGATTTACATATTGGTGTATATATGCATGTGTTTGTGAGGTTTGTATGCCTTATTTTAGAAATGCTTGGAAATGTTTTGAGAAAAACTCTAATGATATGCTATGCTAAAATGAAAAGGAACCAAATGAGCTGAGTATGAAATTGTAGGTGGGCGAGACGACGATTACAAAATGTGTGGAGGTTTTGGAACCCTATTGTAATGTAAATTATTGTTTTCATATATATTATGTTGTGTCATGTTTTAACAGGTCGTCCCCTTATTGTACTTTTAGGGGAGGTTCTTTCTGTTTTATTCCAGGATTTTTATGAATTTTGTTGCTATTTTAATTATTTTGGTGTGTGGCTATTATCATGACATTCACGTAACATCTTGCTAGGGTTTTGCATCTTATTCATTCATTGTTTGCGCATTAGTGGCGTGCTTTATCTTGAGACGTCGAGAAGGTTATGTCGTAGCCGTTTAGGTTTTGAGTTAACCAAATTAATCGATTTACAAGTAGTTTGATCCTTTTTAACAATTCTGGTCCAGATTGAGAGTAAACCGGATTGGGGTGTTACAGTTAGCCTTTATTACATTTTTAAGGAAAATTTTATCTGTTTAAATTTAGAAATTTTATTGATTTTATCGTAATTATTTTTTAGTGTGAATTATTTGTTATGATATTCACGTAAAATCATGCTAAATTTTAATCATTTAATGCATGCATGATAAAATTTATCTATTATCATTGTCGAGATTAGATTCATTTGGGCTTAGGTTCAAGTTAGCCAATTTAATCGAATGACCCAAAATATTCTAATTTGGTTCAGGAGTGAGTCGGATTTGAAGTATTAGGTTACATAACCCCCAAGGCAACCCAAACATGGCGGTCTATTGTCCACAACCTAAGATAGAACGATATCAGAGAGGGAGACCGAGATCCATCTACGGACCATTTAATCCAGCCTTGTCCAGCTTGTAACATCAGCAGGAGAGGTGGGTGTAGTGAATGAACCATCGACGAAGCCAAGAAGATTTTGGCATCGATGTACGGGATAAACTTGTGTTTTCCACAGTAAAAAATTATCACTCCCCTGCAACTTGACAGAGATGTCCCGAGAGAAACGCTTGACCTCTGGAAGAATAAGGGGTAGAGGAGGGGCATCCATAGTAAGAAGAGTATAGGAAAAAAACATCAAAAACCCAAAGCTCTATACCCCCGAATGTTTCAATTCATTTTACATTACATTTGTAGACAATATAAAAAGTATATACTACACCAAATCAGGATATACCACAACTTGATTTGGATAACATCTTTGACAAGAGATGAGGATTGAAGCATTAGCAGGTTTCATGAAAAGGACTATTTGAATGTTTGACAACAGTTAAAATTACGATAATAAAATCAGACTTGTAGTTTACAGATATGGTGGTCTATTATTTAAAATTTTGATTTATTAATAATAATATTCTATTTCAATTGCTCGACTTGATGAGTCGGATAGGTTATATATATATATATATATATATAGATAAATAGATAGATATTCAATTTGGAGTTCCAGTAGAGTGTGATTATGGAAGTTGTGGATCATGAAGTTAACTATGAGTTTTTCTTTTCTTTTCCTTTTTGTTTTTATTTTAGATTGAGGTAGGCTTATTAGGTGCAAAAATGTATTAGAGACCAAGTTAGTTTCCCGCCTTGAGAAATGCAGCAGGTCGGCACCGACCAAAGAAGAAACAAAAGGCGAGGAGTGCATTCCAACCAGAGAAGATCCATCGTCCCTTCTTTTCCCGCAACCATTCCCAGCTCGACGCGTTGACACTCCACACGCACACATAAATATCAACCGTTTCTTCACCACGTCACAACGCTAGCCATATGTAGTTTAAGTACGACAGTACGCAATCCAATAAATCCATTAGTGCCTCGCCTTAATAAGAAACAGAATATCTCAAAGCATAAGAAAGGGAATTAAACGTTAAAAACATAGAATTAGAACATTTGTAGCTAATCAATTAGATCACTAGACCATCATAACGTGTATACAAATTTCGCTTGCCATACATGTAGAGAAAAATACAGTTGTGCAGCTTAAACAGATGAGAAGGAGGACATCATCTAATAACGACACAGTTAAATCGTTTGATAATTCCCGCCGATGCGCGCATTACTATTTTTTTCCATTTGTTCTATAACATTCTTGTAATCGGTTGCAACTTGCATCCGTCTCTGAAAAAATTAGACGATGAGGCTGCAGCAATAGTAGCTAACTATTGCTGCAGCAATACTAGCCGTTGGAGGAGCATTTGAGAAGGGGAACGACGAGGCAGTTGGAACCTTCACTGGTCATATACTTTTATCTGGAACGCCCATGTCGTGGTTGGAGATTGGTAGCTTCCAAAACCTGGCAGGTAGGCCATGCATGGGGACTGGAAAAGGGCAATGCTGAATCCCATTTTCGGATCCTACCACTTCCCACCTACAAAAAACGACGACAAGAGAAGATCAACACCATATGGGGCAACAGAATAGCAGCTCTGGTGACCAAGGAAACCCCACACTAACAAAGATCCTCCCCTAGCGTCAAGATTTTTAGTGGCTCTCAAAATAAATGAACTTAACACTCCCTCCGCTATATCGGAAAAGCTCTACATGGTAGTTACAAAATCGCTCCTTTCCAAACAGAGTAGATGTGAGAATATTACAGGTTTCGGATTCTCCTCTCCCGTGCCAGATGAAAACAAAGTGAGTGACTGTGTGTAGATCATGTATACATTCATAAGACACACACACGCACGTATGTATATATATACATATATACATATATATATATATATATGTGTATATGTATATACCTGAACTTGGTGACCAAGTGGTGGACCAAGATTAGGATCTCCAGCTTGGCAAGTTCGTTGCCCGGGCAGGAGTGGACGCCAGTTCCAAATGGCATGAATGTGTTGGGTTTTGGAGAACTCTGCATTCCCCATGATTGGCATAGAACCAACAATAAGATCCAAAATAGAATTTCCACTAACAATTAAAGGGAACAAAACAAATGTAGAAGCAGAATCTTAGTTTTCTTAGATATTAAACGTACCTCAAATCTGGACGGGTCGAATTTGTGTGGATCAGGGAAGAAGTCGGGGTTGTGGTGGATGTTCCTGAAGAGAGGCATCACCTTCCACCCTTTGGGAATGAGATATCCTGCCACAACATTTTGATGTGGGTAGCTTTCTGTTAATTAATATGTTATTCTCCCACAAAATTCAACCAGACAATCACAATTGCACAACATTTTGATTACCTCTGTATTCCACATCAGCTACGGCCTCTCTGAAGGTGAAACTAATGATGCTGGCCATCCTCAAGCTCTCCAAGATCACCTGCAGTTCATAAGTCAGCAAATTTACCATCTACCCATGCAAGGACAATAACTTGGAAGCACAAAAGAAGGAAGGACAATAATTATAATAATAATAATAATAATAATGCAGATAAGGAGAAGATGCGACAAAAGAAGACAATGTATCAAACCATGCGAGTGAGAGGCATGCTTCTGGTTTGGGCCCATGTCAAGGGTCGTTTTCCTCCCTCATTCGCTACGATTATTGCTCTTTGTTCTTCCTGCACGACAGGATTTGGCTGTTAGTCTCTGCAACTAAACAAGTACGTTTTTTCTCTAAGCACTTTAGTCATTGAATAATTAATTAATCTACGAATCAGTCGACGCAAAATGGTGCATGGGGACATCATTAGAAACATTACCCTCACGGATTCAAGCAGCTTGGGGTCGTCATGGAGGTACTTGAGGATCCATGTCAGAACGCTGGCGGTGGTGTCCTGCGCCGCGAACAGGACTCCGATTATGTTGTCTGAGATTTGCTCGTCGCTCAGTGTTTGCACCTTGTCGTCTCCGTAGTTCATTAGACAGTCAAGCAGGTCCCTTTGGGCCATCCTTTTCTCCCTCCTCTCGCATATGATCTCGCTCACGATCTCGCTCAGTCTTCTCCTTGCCTTTAGACATACACAAAGGATCATTAGCCCGTTAGTGCTATATATATCTCTGGTTTTAGGAAGCAGAGTAAAAGAGATAAGTGAGACAAGCAGAAGCTTGGTATGATCAGTACCAAAACGGCGTTTTTATAGAGGGTGCCAGGTATGTTGGTGGGGGAAGAGTTGTAGCCCTTGTCCACTATGCTGTAGTTTTGCTTGAGTCCCGCCTTAAATCTTGTGGCCGATTGTCCAAAGATTGTGAGGATACCGACGTCAAATGAGAACTGCAAGTCCATATACATATATATATATATATATATATATATATATATAAACAAGAAGGGTGAATATAAAAGTTAGACAAACAGAACAATAGCAGGAAATTAGTTGTGTACAACTTGTTCTGTGTACATGTAGTAAACAAGACGTGGGGCGGGCGCTAAATGAATGAAACAACTAGAATTAACCAACCTTCTTCATCTCGTGAAAGGTGTTGACGACACAACCGCCGCACCACGAGTCCAATGCAGAGACGGCGATGGCTTCAATGCTGGGGACGAGGCCTCGGATGGAGTCCGGAGACATGGAGCCTTGGACGAACTTCCTAAGGCGAGCATGGTAATCACCCTCGTGGAAGAAGAGGGCGGAGGGGCCGATCATTTGCTCCTTGCTCTTGGGGTAGGTGGGCTTGAACAGGTGAGCCTGGTTCACCAGGACAAACCTCGCGGCCTCTGGACTCGCCAGCATCACGCATGGGTTGCCTAGCAAACGGGTCTTGAATATCTCCCCATACCTGCAACGTCAATATGCATGTATACATACATTAAAATAAAACTAATTCAAATTGATTGCATGTTTGGCGAAGAACATGATCATGTACACCAACTAAACGATGTGAATTAACATACCGCTTCTGCTTTTCAGCAAAAAAGAGATTTGGGTTTGGGAGTAGAAATGAAAAGTTTCACCTATGTAAGGCCACCCCATGGATCCAGGGGGCAGCTTGCCTTTAGAAAAAATGTTTCTTCTTTGTCGTGTCATGAGAAGAAAACATGAAAGAAAAGCAGAGAGGAAGAGGGTACTGCAGACTAGAAGGAGAAACATTTCTATCTCCTAGTGAAGATCAAGCGAATTATCGAATTCAACAGAGGTAGAAAGGCCAATCCTTGTTGGGACGAGGAGGTTAATTAGATTACTGTCTATGAAATGTGAAGGACGCGAGTGTCTGCTGTTGGGTATTTATAGAAGACGTGGCGGGACTGTGTGGACGAGAATAAAGAGTAGGATTCTGAATTATGTATAATGTACTATATGTACACAGGAATGGAGCAGGGAGCGTGAAGGGGGTGACGAATCAATCACCAAGGTTCAAATACCATGCAATTAAGGTCGACTTTAGATAGGAAATTACACATGTTCCCTTTCCACCCTGCAAAAATCTCCCGTGAATCTCTCCACGGCAGCAGCAGCTTGCTGCGAGAGTCCATGTGTGTGGTGATGAAGATTTTTGACTTCTAACCGGTGAAATCTAATTGTGATCTGCTCATGCATCGATGCTTCGCGCTATGCCCAGGACGGGGGAGAGATAAATTAGCATGCATACAAAAGTATTGATCCTTTTTTTATAATAATAAAAAAAGTAGATTGAAAGAAGCACATTAGGTAGGACTAAATGCAAATCAGTTTGATAGAACTCACCTCTCCATCGGATGATATGTTCAAGCTGCAATCGACTAGAATCAGACTTCAACTTGATCACGTGACCGACCTTGCCACCGACTTTGTCCTTGCATTTCTACAAATGTCTCTGCTCTGAGCAGGTGGAAGATCGAAATGCCATCCATTTTTTTCTTTACTTACGCAAATTCAATTAGTATGTGTTGTCAAACGTTATGACGGTTGTCGTGCTGAAATTTTGTGATCTACAAAATGTGCCCACGCAGCCAATGGTGGGTCCTCCCGGGACGGGAAATTACTAGTTATAGGAAGGGCTTGTATTGCTCCGCCAACTTAAAAATTAGGCTACTAAAAATAACGAAAATCGAGATTCGCCTGTGGATAAATTTTAATTTTATATATAATCCTTATTAAATAATAAGATAAATTTTAATAATTTAATATTTTAGATGTAAATTATGACAGGTTTACAGATATACCTTATTTGAATAAAAAATTAAATTATAATTATTAAATTTTTTAATTATATTTTGTAAGACTTTTATTATCTGGGAGTTAAAAGTTAAATTAGTCAAGGACTCAAGGATCAGCCCGTGACCCTTTGTCAAACTCGGTTTGAACCGGGGTTTTCCGTTGCTTTCCGCCTCAAAAATTCAAGTTAGAATGGAATCAGCAGAGTCTGTATAAAACTCGGCCGGCCGAGTCGACCGATTCCACCCGTGTGCATAATCGGGTTGAAAGGCCATTTCAAAATATTACAATTCCAAGGGATCGTTTGGCTTTTCCCGAGCAACCCTTCGTCTTCGATGAGGGAGAACAGGGCCTGGGAGATGGATGAGAGCCCCATTTTTCGAGCGTCAATGGGAGTAATCCCATCCCATCTGTTTCCTTCTCCATAGGCCGCCGGGGCTGGATGCTCTTCCCCTGACGACAACGACAAGCAGCCATTTCTCAAAGCCTCAAGCATGCGATTATTTCTACTGCCTACAGACTCTACACCCTTTTTTTCGAAGTTTAGCCCTCTCTTCATCTTGTGCTATTTGAGTTATCAACTGTATAATTTCTGATCTATCCTTTACTGAGATTAAGATTGCACGCCAAATTTTAGTGATTATTTCTACAGCCCATAGATTCCACACCTTTTTATTTTTGTTAGTATAGTCCTTTCTTGTTCTTGTGCTGTTGAGTTATGAAGTGTATAATTTTTTTCCAAATTTCTATCCTTTACTGAGATTAGGATTGCATGCCCAAATCTTATTCTTTCTGCTTTTTCTTTACGTTGTATCTTGTTTGATGTTTTTTGATTGAGTTTTCATGCAAACAGTAACATGCTTGGGTTGTTTCCGGTCCCCGCCCTGCGCTGCCCTCAAGATCCTCCCCCTGCCCCCTACCCAACCCCTCCATCGCCCAGTCGCCACCATCACCGCCCCCTACCCCTCACCCCACCCCGCCCCACCGTCGCCACTCACAGTCTATCGCCACCATCCAGAATAGGCTGATTTGGGTTGGGCCGGAATCGGCTCGAATCAGCCGACCGATTCGAATGAAGCCGATACAAATGATTTTTTGTATCGGTTTCTCACCCATCCGAGTGGAATTTTCACAACAATGTGGTGTCTAAGGCAAATGGTTGTTTTAGAAACACGTGTAAGATGTGATGAAGTATGTCTCGTATGGAGTGAATAAAAACTCATCAGTTATAACTTGTGTTTATAAATTGTAATTGTGTTTTATCTTTTAGGTAATCCTTTGTCATGAATTGTAAAAATTGAAGAGAAAATGGCAGAACTGAAGATGAATTCAGAATGTTAGCCGTTCTAAATTTTTACCACCCGGCAATAGACAAGAGGATAGAGTTGTGACAAACCTTGGTACAGAGTAGTTGTAGGCACGCCGCATTTTGTGTCGCACCCATCCCGCATGCCGCCAAATCATCGCACGCCACACATACTGCACATGGCCATGGCAGGCGCACCGACCATGGCGTACCCGCCGATGGGGCTGAGGTGTGTCCAAAAATTTTTGCCCACCTGGGAAGGCGTCTACAGCCCAAGGCTGGGCCCCGCCTCGATCCTTACCTCCCATCGGAGCAGCTCCGTGGGCCCCACTTGTATCGGACGGTTGAAAATTCATGATTCGGACACCGATCGCTTTCATATAATCAGCAAGGTCTGGGCTAGATTTTACGGGAAAACAAGAGAGCATTCGGGAACGTGGACCACCACCGGCCGACGCGACGCCGGTTACCGCAATCGACGTCGGGGAAAGGGGACGTCGCTGTCAGTCTGGCAAGACATGCGTACTCAGGCCAGTGGTCAATTTCGACCGAGGACGTAAATAAATCAAACTTATTTTCAATCACTTTGCCTTCTGTTTCAAAAAATATTTTATTTAAAATAGAAAATTCGTTGAATAATGAATAAAATTTTAGTTAAAGATTATTCGGCTTAAGTTAGCCCGCAATTCGAATTTAATGTATTAAAATTTGAAAAAATACTTGTTTGACTGGGCTTGTCAATACATTAAACTTATATAATATTAAAAAAAAATTTTGATCGTATATAAATCGAGCACAAATCTAAATATAAATATTTGTTTGACTCAAAAATATAACGAGCCAAGTACGAGTCAAACCCAAATAACATAAATTTTAGCAATCTTCTTGATTTATAATAAATTAAATGTTCATCAAACACTCAAATATACCTGTTAAAATTATCTCGAATTTAAAAATGTCCCCACTCGGCTCAGTTCGGTTTGATTCGGCACGGCTTAACTTGTTTACACCCCTATTATGCTAGAAGCAACCAAATGGCAAGGCAAACTCGGGTTGATTCGGTAAGTGGGCGGACTACTTTCAGAAATTACCTGGCCCGGCCCGGCTGGTCTGTCTCTCGTCTTCGACCTGCCCTTGGTTTACATGTTCGGGCCACGATCATTCACCGGTGGCTTTCAGATTACTGTTTGGAATGCAGAGGGTCCCCTCGTAGGAGAATGGCCCCTGAGTGATTGAATTGGATGTTTAGTTGCTCGGTGTTGTGTTGTTACGTTGTTTTGTTGTTTCTAATTTTTATGGCATGTAAGTTTGATTCATGTTCAATTGTTAATAACTGTCGACACATTTCGTAGATGAGCCCTCTAGCAACGTGTTGTTTAATCTAGTCAAGGTGTCACTCATTATGAATTTTTGCATCATTAACCAATTATGAGTAACTCGTGACGTCAGAGTGTTTTCAATCAAATTCATGATTACACCATCATATTGGATGTAAAAGTCAACAATATCCCGTAGAAGATTAGAAGGATCGACGTTGTTCATTGGCACGTAAGTGTTAAAACTCTATTTTAAATCGATAAACTTCCTGACTTTACCTTCATGACTCTTCTTTTATTACAATTCAAAGCCACTAGTCAATGAGTTTCTCTCATATAAAATTCACCGATATTTTTAAAGAGATAGCTTTGCAGTTCTCTATTTTATTCTTTTATCAAGTAATATAACTTTTGTCATATGAGTAACAGCTTGTTCATAATTAAGTCATATATTTGTCAATTTTCGGTCTTCAAAGAAAAAATTAATACTCGAAATTTATACATAATTAAGTATTCGCAAGGATAGTTGACTAATTCAAGGTAGAGGATCGATCCTACGATCAGCAAGCTAGCACTAGAGGGCTCTTGTTCTGATAATTTAATCTCCCGCAGTTTCCAGCTTTAATGTCCGTCTATATATCAACGCTCTGCTTTCCATAATAGTAACATAAGTTGACATTATTATCTTTATAGTACGCATAGTCATGAGTGGATGTTAACCTAGTTGACCTGATTCTTAATCATTAATTGGCAACAAATCATGCAGGTTAATATGTATCTTGAGATCATGAAAGTAGATAAATTAATATGTTCATAATTGTTTCTCGAGATAACTATAGACATTCCTTTAGAAAAAGGAAAAAACAAATTATAAAAATGCATACATGATATAGTTTTAGTTATTGTAATTTGGTCCCTCTAGCTTCCAACCTTGAAAATGTTGCACAGACAAAGACTTGGGAGAGAAGTCCTGATGACATTTGGATGGTCCCCTTGATTATTGAGGAAGATAGGTCTTCAGAGCAGCATCAATGGTGCAACCGACGCATTTGATCATTCCCCATCACAGATAGCTGAGAGCGAGATGTGCATGGCATGTTCTTAATTTTTTTGACTACTTTGATGAAAAAGGGATCACTTAATATGTTGAAGTTCATCAAAGCTGAAAAATTATTGAGCCTTTTTACAGCTGGATGCACCATAGAGTCGGTCGAATTGGATAATTTGATCAGATTCTTCGCTTTCATCATCTTACGGTCTCACTTCCTTCCACACGTATAAGAGGTCACATATATTCACTGCTTTCCCCGGCCCCTATCTCAGATCATATATACGTTCCAGCCGTATGAGACAAATTAATATTGTCCCTCTAAAACAAAGACAATCGACATAAAGCTTCGCATAAGGCAAAAAAAAAATTAGAGCAGAACAACCATGACAAATATTAAGCAAGTCTGGAGATATATGATCAATCACTACTAAAATTTTCGGCGAGTTTGCACTGTATGTTACGAGAATAGAATATATTTCTAAGTTGCACCAAGTCAATATTTTGATCTTCTAATATCTGCTCTTTGCACTGTATGTTACGAGAATAGAATATATTTTTAAGTTGCACCAAGTCAATATTTTGATCTTCTAATATCTGCTCTTATCTCTCGCAGCACTTCACCATCTGTAGGAAAATTCCATAGCATTGAAAAGCAGAGATCATTATTATGATTGTAAGACAGCTATAATATTGGTGCACACTTCTAATAAGTTTCATAATTTCTGATTGGGAATCACGTTCCAAATGTTTATCTTCTACAAAACATAATTCCCATACACAAATAAGTGCATGCTTGTGCTTGAGAATTGCCAAGGAAGAAGACGTCTGATAATCTGGGCGTTTGTTTGTTTCCATGCAGACTATGACGGCTCATTTCTGAGTCTGGGAAAGTTGAATTAAAATCAATTATTGACAGATAGCTGAATACAATAGGGTATGTTTCAGACGAATAAGGCGTGTGCCCTATGGATGATCTTCGAATCCATGCATATCTGTCAGGCGATTGAGAGAGTGAAACAGAGCTCAAGTGGCACCAAAGGTGATAAAATGTGTAACTTTAGAATATGCGGCGACCGACCGAGCCTAAGATAGACTAGTTAATACAACGTTCTTTGGGAGTCTATCTCCGAGGATAAGTGAGAGTGTTAACCAAGTTTTTCTTGGAACTCAGTGAGAACAGGACAAGTCGATAGATTTTCGGATTTGCCGAAGGCTTAGTGAAAGGGGAGATTGATAAAAGCATCTGCAATGCTCGAATTATTGCATATGAAAGGGGGTCATTCCTTACCTTCCTCTAAATGATGGTTGATGGCTGCTTGTCCTAGTTTAGTCAAAGCTATATGTGGAAGAAGCACAAACTTCTTTTCTCGGGCAAAGGGATATTCTTCCACTAGGTAGTAGTTTACAGAGATAATCGATTCCATGCCCCCTATGCAAGATTTCGATCTTGCAGGCCCTGCACTAGATTCCTAGTGGTGCTACACCGCAGTGCTAGTCACTTCATTGTTAGCTGGCAAAGGGGAGGAGCTTTGTAAATCCTAGATTTTGTCCACAGATATCGAAGCTCCGCAAGTTTCATACATGCTTTTAACTTGGACGGGAATCTGGAAAGAAGAAACTGTTCTCTTTTGGCGTAAGGCGGAGACAGCATCGAATGTTCATTCATGTGCCGGGAATTTGTTTTCTAGTCTTTTGCTGGTTTGAACAGAACCATTTCACTATTTAGTAATAGTAGTACTGAAAGAACATAAATCACTACGTTTAGATATTTTATTCAAACATCTCAGAATATGTGATGATGTGAATATGGATAGCTTCGTGTAGTGTTGCAAGTTTCTTCGCAACGGCTTATCATGGCTAAGTGGCTAACACAAACTCTAGAGGTTGGGGAAGGAGCCATGGACAGGCTTTGGGAGCCCATTTTAGTGGATGGGTTCTTTAAATTAAATCAGTTTAGGGCTCTATTTATTGGAATTAGAATCACCAGATCGGTCTATTCTGTCCAAATTAAGAAGTAAACAACCCCGTATGGGCCTTGGTTTAGGTAGAAAGAAGCATTTCGGCCTTCAGATTGCTCTAAGGCTTTGAGAACTATGTGGGCCTTAAGAATCGTATATGGGCCTTCCCGAAGAGCTAATTGGATATATATTTAATTTCCACTCGAGTGGGATGGGCTTTTTCTCTCTCACACTGCCTCTTATTTGTGCTGCTTTGAAAATTAAAAACGTGATAAAACGCTATTTTCTCTCAAAAAATTGATAAAAAGGTTAAAATGACTATTTCGCCTTACAATTTTTTTCTTTCTATCTAATTATAAGATAAAAGTCATTTAAATATATTTTTATTTTTATTTCTCTTGTTTATTTATTTTCTCTTTCTTTCTTTTGCACTATCACGGG
Source organism: Piper betle (assembly GCA_033002965.1). Taxonomy (NCBI): domain Eukaryota; kingdom Viridiplantae; phylum Streptophyta; class Magnoliopsida; order Piperales; family Piperaceae; genus Piper; species Piper betle. The sequence continues at coordinate 52,907 of JAURVB010013359.1, read as the reverse complement.
GGAATGTGCAGCTACTATCCTAAAAACCGTAACCGCCAATGAGGTCACAACGATTTATGATTTATATGAAGTTATCAACTACGAATTCAATCCAAAACAAATTGACTAAAAATTAACCAATTAGGGGACTAAAAGTTGTAAAACATCTAATAAGAACACATCTATCTTGGGGGAAAAAACCAACGCATTCATCAGGTATATATATATAATTATTACTAAGTCCAACCTGTACTCCTCAGTCTTCTTTGCCGGTGCCCCATAATGTCAAAATTTCAAATACACACAATTATGATATGAACATGAAGTAGTTAAGAACTTGACCTATAGGTTTTCAGTGGTTGCTTGGTTGATAGAACTCCCAGTGATGCTTTTCTTATCTTATATAATCAGAAAAGACTAAGTCCTTTTTTTTCTCTTCGAACGAAAGACTTCGATCTTTTTGAGGAGTCCCTTTAAAATGCCAGCAATCTCATGCGATCGTCAATACGACGACTGCTTGAGCTCAGAAAATTCGATATACATACATACATACATATATATATATATATATATATATATATATATATTAGCAGCTTGATCTACAATGTCTCTGTTTCATGGCTACCAAATTGCATTCTCTAATGCAATGCAATTTTCATGTAATTTTCAGTTATCCAATTTCTACTTGAGGTTGGTTGTTGATTAATTATTTTATCATATAAAACGGTCTTGATCAACATGCAGCTTCTACTACGTATATAACGTCTCTAAATCATACGAGACGAGAAAATCAGAGCCAAATCAAGTGCTATAAATCAGCTCAAACGTAGGTGTTCAACTAAACCACTTTTATGTGTTATAAATTATTTCAGGTAAAAAAGATGAATTTCTTTGGACATCATATGTATGTGTATATATATATATATATATATATATATATATATATATATATATATATATATATATATATATTTGCATTCTACTTATCAACTATGGCCACAAATATCTTGTTCAAGAATTGGGTTGGTAATGAAAATTTTTCTAACGTAGACTATTGACGTTTAGTAACAGAGTGATGAAAATTTGACTTGGGCCTGGAATTTGCACACCTGCTTCTTTCAAAGCTAATAATGCGTATTTCTCCTCTAATTTCTTCCCTTGATTTCATCACTTGCTGCTCGATAGGGTCGAAGATATTTATATATGCTTCTGTCAATACCTTGTAGCTTCTTCCCGTTTAAGATACTTGAAAAATGATCTAAGATGGTTTCTCTGTAGACTGGATTTGGTAATGCCGCTTTCATTCTTCGGCTTTTTATTAGCGCTGCAAAGAAGTCAAGAATAAAGACCAAAATTGCTGAGAGGTAGAGACTTTGGAGTACTCAACAAAGTAAATTGGAAAATTGGGCAGTGTTCTTGTTCTATTGGATTGAATATACTTAACTGGCTGTCCCTACCTTTTATAAGGAAAGTAGTATAAGAAAGGCATCAGACTGAAAATTTTGTCATTAGTTTCTTATATATGTACTCGTTAGAATATTGTCTATGCTCAAATATGGGGTGCGTGCATTAAGCTGTTTTTTTGCCGTCGAAAATAAAAATGAATAAGGGGGAAATGACTTGTTTCCCGATTTTAATTATTTAGCCTCGCAGTTCCTTGAGTTGTTAAGTAAGATTAAATAATTTGACAACCTAATTGACCTTTTTACCTTAGAAACCCAAATCAATTTTAGATGAAGTGAGACGTAAATTATTAAAGCAACTCTTAGTTGAATTTTATATTTTACACTCTAATTAGTTGTCCTCGATTTCTAAAAAAGTTTTCTTACGGTCAAATTAATTTTTTTAAAAATACCATTAATTTGTGCTATAAATCCTTCATTTAGTACATTTCCGATTATCGATAATCATTTTAATGCAACCTTCATAGTTCTTTTGATCATAATATGTAGGAGCAGTTGTGACTTATTTGTGTTAAATAAATCAGTTTTTCAAAAAAAAAATTAAAGGACTTAACAATGTTTGTCTGTTACAAATACAGAGACACTTCTGTTCAAACTTTTGAAGAAAAAAAATTGACGTCGCTTTTTTTTATTTTGTAACCCTCTGAATAGTTTTTAAAAGATATTTCTACAATTTTATAATTTGCCAATGTCACGCTATTCCAATTTTATATTTTTTTAATAAATAGGCCAAAATATTACAAACAAATACCCTTAAAAAAATTAAACTCATACGACACAATAAAAGAGAAATTTGCAAAAAAAGTGTTATTATCCCAAATTTATGATTCTACCAAATTTATGATTTAAAGGAAATGAATTTAAAAAATAATAATTTTACCTTTAATTTTGGATCATTTTTAATAGTGAGATCAAAAAACAAATCAAAATTGAGGATGAAGGGTAAAATTATTTTTTAAAAATTTATTACCCTCATATTGTGAATATAGATAGTAATTTCTCAAAATCATTAATTTTATATAATAGTACCCTTTGATTGTAAATTTCTCACGATAGAATTATCATTGATCAAAGCCATAATAATTGTATCAGATGCATGATGCATGACACATGGCACATGCACTTTTAAAATAATAATAATATTTTCTTTTAAAAAAGGTAAACATAGAAAATAAAAGGAAAATGTGCATCACAAGGTTGAGAAACAATTCCGACCAACCGATCTATTGCTCAAACATAAAAAGGACCGACCAACGATAACGGTCCAGATTTTGCCACGTTCCAAATCCAGGCCGTCGACCACACGACAAAATCGAAGAAGCTTCAAGAGGGTCACTTTCAACCGTCACTAGATCTTTCCTCCCCGCCTTTTTAACCGACAGCTCCGTCCCCACCTCTCCTCATCATCGTTCTCGAATTTTCTCGAACCCGAAAGGAGGGAGCATTATACATAACTGATACACTCCCACCATCCCTTCTTACAAGCGTTATCGTATTGTCGCGGTGGGATCGGAGGAGTAGTTTTAATTGGTAGACTTGGCGGGGAAGTAAAAATGGTGCAGAAGTGCTCGCCGACGCCGTTTCTGACGAAGACGTACCAGTTGGTGGAGGAGTGGAGCCTGGACGACATCATCTCCTGGAACGAGGACGGGACGAGCTTCGTGGTCTGGAAGCCCACCGAGTTTGCCCGCGACCTCCTCCCCAACTACTTCAAGCACAACAACTTCTCTAGCTTCGTCCGTCAACTCAACACCTATGTACGTCCGCTTCAACTCTTTGATTCTTTCTGTTTTTGTCTCTTCCACCCCTCTTTTTCTCCCTACTCTCTTCTTCTTGGACATTACATCGACATCTTCGTTTTGCGCGAGGAATTGCGGTTGGAATTTGGACTATAATTACATCCAAATTTTTTTAAATTTCTTATTTTGTTGACCCAAAAGATAAGATCTTAGGAAATCGTGATCTCAAATTTTCTCCGAGTGTATCATCTCGCAAGAAGGTTGTGCTTCTCTGTTCAATGATGATAGAGCTAAGGAAACCTGTGATGGCAGGGATTCCGAAAGGTGGTGCCGGATCGGTGGGAGTTCGCGAACGAGTGCTTCCGAAGAGGGCACAAGGAGCTGCTCTCCGAGATCCAACGTCGCAAGTCCGTCGCCCAGGCCGCCGCCAAGTCCAGCGGCCACCTTAGCTCGATCTCCAACTCCAACAATGACGAGCAGGGCTCGTCCTCCACCTCCTCCCCAGATCACTCCACCCCGGCTGGCGGCGTCGATCTGTCGGATGAGAACGAGAAGCTGCGCAAGGACAACCAGCAGCTCATCTCCGAGCTCGCCCGCACGAAGAAGCAGTACGAGGAGCTGCTGGCCTTCCTCTCCAAGTACGTCGGCGAGGATGAACTGAGGACTGTGGCGATGGGCAAGCAGGGCGGTGTTGTGGAGGAGGATGGGGAGACTCGGGAAAATGAGGGTGAGAAGGAAGATGAGAGCTTGAAACTGTTTGGGGTGTGGTTGAACGGGAAGAAAAGAAGGTGTCCCGAAGATGGGTTTATTGGTGGTGGGACTGTGCCCAAGGAGTTGAGGGTGGATGTGAAGGAACCATGGATGAACGCCTGCTCTCTCCCAAGCGGGACCAGCAAAGTTTGCAACTGATCGATCCATGAAAACAGAGATGGTAAATACTAAGCAACCGAGATAGATAAAAATATCTGGTTACTGGCTCTAATAGCCGGATTAATTAATTAGGAGTCTTTAGGACTCGGAAGCTTTTGCTGGCGGGGGACTCAAAATAGTTAGGCCAGGCCAGCTTGTGGTTTGGAAGCAAATCTTTCTTACCAGCAGTTAGCCTACTTTTGTAGCCAACATGAAATTATCTGAAATGTGTATATTATATGCTTATCATTGTAATAATTATTTTACGGTTGTTTTGATTAAGGCAACTATCGTATCTAAGGGTTTAAAAATGATTCGAGCATATTGTTGCCTGTTTTTGCTTAACGACCCAGATGTAACCAAGAACTTGGTGAGGGACGAGATAATCTGCATCGGGACCAATCAGCTGAGCAGGCGACCATAGCATTCAGGGCCAGTCCTGTTAAAGTTAAACCATTTGCTAAATCAGATTAGCTCTTCAATTAATGCACGTCGTTCCTGGTAACAAACAAGTGGCATGTTTATTATGTACCCGGGCTGCCCAAAATCTTGGCTTAGCCTGCCGTGTACGTACGATATGGCTAGCCTGGACTGTTGTTTTTTGTGCGGTAACGTTACCGTGGCTTGGAAGGAATCACTCATTCGGGATGGTAATTGCTTGGTTATGAGCTTATTATTATACGTTCTAACTTCTAATTTAAGCCTGTCTATTTCCTGCTTTTAACCTTTGACAATTAATGGCTTTGTATACTCCCTCGCGCTGGATGGCCACCCGTGTTTGGTGAGGTTGTCGGGGATTTGGCTTCGCGACCGCCTTGAGAAGAAAGTCGACACGCTCTCTTTCTCTCTCTCGTGCTTAAGCCTCGTTATTAGCGTCGGCGGAGTAGCAAACAATTAATTTTTAATCACAATACCAATTTATTTACTGTTTATAATACGGGTTATTTAACCGAATAATTTTTGTATTAAAAACTTTCGATGATGAGATCTTTAATTTTATTTTTAAAAATTAAATTCAGATCAAGTTGTGCCTACGGGTCTATTATATAAATCCCTACTTAGTCATATATTATGATTTTTATAGTTTTTTAATTAGACGTGAAAAGGTGAAATTGATTTGTACATACTATGAAATGATGCATATGTTAATTATAGTGATGCACATATTAATTATAATGGGCTCTAAATTGATACGTAGGTCATTCTATTAGTAAGGGATCTTAACAACTTTATAATTTGAGTTTTTTCAAACTTAAAAAATATACAAATTTACATGTATTACATGTTTAGAAGAGTACTAAAGGTAAACCACCTAAGATTATTTAACCTTTGTACTCAAAGTTAAATGATATATAGATGATGTAAAGAGTTTAAATATATTAGTTTTTCGAACGTGGGGTAGTTCAAAAAATTCCAAGAAAAACATCAAACCAATTAAATTAAGACGTTGTTGAGGCTATAACTTAATGACTCCTTAATAATTGCTTTTATGAGTGTTCATGTAAAGTCATAAATATTTTATTTTAACATGAGTAAGTTTTCACATGTCAACTTGATATTTAATTATTTTTGAACCATCAACGTTTGTTACTAATATTTTCTTATTATATATAAAACTCTGACAAATGGGCAGAGTTGGTACTATAAAAGAATAGCAATATTATTTTGCACACATGTACTTGTTGATGATAAAAAAATATGATGTTTTGATGATATGGGTTGACATGAAACTTTATCGTGATGCAACTTAATGATGTATGTGAACATGTTGTGCTATTCAATATTGTGAATATATATTTCTATATGTATATTTATACCGTTGGCAAGGTGACTTTTATTACATATTTAGGAGAAACTCTATCCATTTTAATTTTATAATTATTATTTTTAAATTTTAAATTGTGTTTAATTATTTTAAAATGTGATTTTAGTTGTCATGTCATACATATAGGATTATGTTAGGTATTGATCATCTCATGCATATATTGTGTGCTTGTTGTTCCATCATAAGATGTTGAGAGTAAATCCCTTTCGTTAAGGTTGAGTTGACCAATTTATTTAAATTAAAGATGGTTTGGTCCCTAATAATATTTCCAATTTACTTTAAGAGTGAACCGAATTTAAGGTGTTATACCTTGATTCTCGAATTTTACACACAAAATGCAAGATTGGCATGAATTGTATATGTTGGTGTCAATCGTATGCTTACAAACATTTACAATCTCAGTAATATCAATTTACTCCTCAAATTTACAATTGTAAACGGTCTTCACAGTTCACTACCCCTCCTCTGTTTTACCCTTCAACACCCAGGCCTCCTTTTTTCACATATTTATTTCAGCTACTTCAAATATTTACAATTTTAGAAATAAAAATTTGTATTAAATAAGGAGATTAATTAACAATGGTTTAATTCATTATTTTTTTATTTTTTAGATTTTAATTGGTTGGATGTCTTATTTTATATTGGAGTTCAATATTTTCATCACTTTTATCAATATATAATATGATATGAATTTTATGAGGCCAATTTAATATATTTAATATTTTAATTTTAATTTTTTTCTTACCTCTCATTATATGTTTCTGTTCTTTTGTTAGCTACGAACATTCGTGAAAATATTCGAGAAAAAGTGCAAATATATAATGTAGATGCGTTTTGGACTAAAAAACCCAACTTGAAACTCAGACTCTGCACTGAAGTTCCCATCTTATACTTAGTCTGAAATTGGAATATACATACAATTTTCAAATGAGCCAAAAGACTATATTTCCTCAACTGATAACTGTTTTTAATAACCCCATATAAGGCGTGCATATAGCATTCAGCCTTTTGTTTGATAGAGTCAATAATTGTAGTTGATGAGATCCGCTGCGTCCCTTGAAACTACACCTTATTTCTCAACTTCCAAAGATACTTAAAAAATGTCATGCTCTTGAGTAGAAAAAAGATGAGAAATTGTATGTTTGCTTGCCCAATCAAACAATTGAGCCATAATTAAATAGCAAAGCTAGTACGCTTAAGAGCCTAAGACAGCATCCCTCTTCATAAAAGAAAAATAAAAAGATTTCTTATTTATTTAAACATGCTATTTTCTAATATAAAAACTCTACTTGGATAAAATCTTATCCAAACTCCCAACCACCAAAGTAGTTGAAAATGTGAAAACCCTCACCTCATCGGCTCGTTAATTTAACATACCACATCTTTAATTAATCAACATAAAAAGCATTTTTAATTACTTAACAAATACATATTTTAGAAACAAAAACGGCTGAAAACCAATTATAATTTCTTTCACGTGGCCCTTCATGCAAAACAGAAAAAAAAACATTATAATCAAATCCTCTCTGTTTCTTGTTTTATTTTCCTATTTTCTATTTTTGAAATTTAAAAAAGAGGAAAAAACAAAGATAGAGTTGGAATCCCGAGTTTGACCCTGGGGTCAACAGGACACTTCCCAACAGATCGGAACTCTCCGGACCCGTTTCGGTCTCTTCTCCTTCTTTCCCGTTTTCAGTCGGTCCATGAAGTCGCCGCCTGCACCGCCGCGGCGCTAACCTTCCCAACAACGGCGGCGGAGAGAAGTATGAGGGAGAAGCACCCGGCAGGGCCGCCGTCGGACAGATCGCCGTTCGGCGGACGGCGAAGGTGGTCCAATATCATGCCCCTCCTCGTCTTCCTTGTCGTCGTCGGGGAAATCACCCACCTCTGCCGCCTCGACGTCGTCAAAAACCCCTCCCTTCCTCCCCTGTTCTCGTGAAGAACGGCGGAGAGGATGTGGCTGTCGAGGAGGACGAGGAGTGGGTCGGTGCCGGCGGTTGCGAGGAGTGGCTGGAAAAGGCCGATGCTTTGAATTATGCTCGAGATTTTGGCAAAGACCCGGTTTTTGTTCGTGGTGGAGAGCAGGTTTTCCTTTTTATCTCCTTCTTTTAATCGAATTCTTACATGTTGTTATGTGAATGAATGTTGAAAGATTTGAACTTCTGGTCATCAATGGAGTCACCATGCAGAGCATTCGATGTGGAGATTAATGAACTATGTACGAAGTTGTTTGCACACTACTTTTATTGAATTTGGTTATTATCAGAATTCTATAATGATTGAAATTTTGAAATTTATGCGTTCTAACCATTAATAGTATCTTTATGGAGAGCATTTGTAGTGGAGAGTAATGAACCGTGTATCAAGTTGGTTGTGTACTTGAATTACTGCTGCTAATAAAAATAGTTTAAATGGGAATGGTTATATTTAGTTGTATAAGCAAAATCAATATCTTTAGTGTCAGATTTGTAGTGGATGATGACAACTTAATTAAATTTTCTCAAGCAGGAACCTTCTCTTGATGCCTGCCCTATGAAAATTCATGTTTCTTCTCCAGCTTAGCTAAGATATGGTGTGGACAGGAATGATGGCGTTTTGAGTTCCATCCATATCCGTATACTTCTGATAGCATGTTAACTTCTCCATTCTGATAGGGCAACCTTTTTCTTTGGAAAAACCAATTATGATGCTGGTTTTCTATAATTAAAATGATTATTTTATAAGTTTATTTATATCTTTTTCAATGTTGTCTATTTTGTTCAGGAGGACTGGAAATCATGCTCTGTGGGATGTAAATTTGGATATGCTGCTGCCCCCAATAGAAATCCAGATGCTTCTTTTAGTCTAATGTCCGATCAAAAAATTCCTAGTGTCCATCGTTCCATGGAGTCTGCACAATACTATCCAGAAAATAATCTTGCACAAGCACGCAGGTGGGTAAGAAAAGTTTATTATAATTGTCTTTACATTCTGTTTAATATAAATAATACTGGGAATATCTATCACGTTGTAGAGATGGTTGATTCGAGATAGTCAAACTAAATGAACTTATGTTGTCAAGTCAGAATGGTTGTGTAGTGGAATGCTTGAGGTTATCAATTAGTGATGCAAATACCACAATAGGTCAACTAATGTCAACACAAAGGAAGGTCACCAAGTAGCATCTTTCTACTTATTGAAAAATTAACTATTTGATATTATATCTTGAGGTTCTCCGCATTCAGAATTACATGATTTTACCAGCCTATGCATCTAACATATGCTTATTTTAGCATAAAACTTCTAATCACATGATCAAAATTCAGATTTCTGTATGGAAACATTGCAGATAGCAGAATATATGTTGCATTTCTTGACTGCTGCATATGCTAATGGTAGTTATATGCAACTTACATGAAAAAGCTCTCTCTCACCATCCAACCGCTTCCTATCTTTGTTAACACGTATCAACACTAGTTGATCCTTTTCCATCATTCTTATGTCATATAGGAGAGGTTTCACTGTTGTAATGACAACTAGTCTCTCATCTGATGTTCCTGTTGGCTACTTTTCATGGGCCGAGTATGATATTATGGCTCCAGTGATGCCCAAAACTGAGAAAGCTCACGCAGCTGCTTTCATATCTAATTGTGGTGCACGGAATTTCAGACTTGAAGCCCTTGTTGAACTGGAGAAATTGAATATAAAAATAGATTCCTATGGCGGATGCCATCGCAATCGCGATGGACGAGGTGTGTCCATAATGATTATTTATGATCTTCTGATTTTTTTCTTTTGAGCAATCATGCAGTTTGTTTGGGTGCTATCTTCAAGGATTTGAATGTCACCTATAATGCAAATTATTTTCAATCTTTGCTTTAGTTTATAGTTTTGGTATTGAAAACTTTTGCCTGTTGATAATTTTGTGGTAGGCTTTTAGCATGTAAATTTTTTTTTTGAAAAAAGTGTGTACCATTATTTGCAAGACTATTATAGGGATTGGTACGATATAACCGGCTTTTCTTAGACATTATTATTTTATGTGAATTTTGGTTTAACTGTGGCTGTAGAATGATGCTGCAGAAGTTATCAAGAATAGGGTGCGGATTTTCCAAATCTTCTGGCAATAATGTGTTTACTCCAGCTTATATTACTTTGTTTTTCCTTGATAAAACTGAGAAGTGGTTCCTTCTTTCTTTTTTTCTTAGTGGATAAAGTACAGGTTTTGAAGCACTATAACTTCAGCTTGGCTTTTGAAAATTCCAATGAGGAAGACTACGTTACTGAGAAGTTCTTCCAGTCTCTTGTTGCTGGTATTGAATATCTCTTGTTACATAAACCACACTTCTTTCTTTTCCTTTTTCTTCGTTTAATGTTGTCCTATAATGCATCAGGAACCATTCCTGTGGTTGTGGGTGCGCCAAATATACTAGATTTTGCTCCTTCTCTGGATTCGGTACTACATATCAAAGAGTTGTCTGATGTTGCGACCATTGCAAAGAGAATGAAGTACCTTGCAGAGAATCCAAAAGCTTACAATGATTCGTTAAGGTAATTTCCTTTTGTATTAGCATTAGCAGTTTACCCGTAAAATTTATTCTTAATTGAATCTGCAACGATGAGGGGTAATAAGCCTACTCAGTTAGCTAATTTAGACAGTTGAGGTTTAATTACCATTAAACTGCATTTTAACAATTGAGTGTGTGGCGAGTGGGGCATTTGACAATACAAAGAAATATGGTTAAACATGTGCTTTGTGCTTGTGGAATAGAATATGCATTTAATTGGCTTCATTCTGGGCTTGCAAATGTGAGTGCAATCAGATTGGGTTTCTGTCTTTTGGTTAAAATTTGATGGGGATTTTAGTTTGACTATGTGAAAAATCTGTAAACTCCCTGTGCTGAAGCAAAGATTTGATTGGCCTGGTTCATCAGCACTTTACAAATTTCCAATTGTAGTAATATTTAGGACTGTTTAAGGCTTATCATCAGCATTTTACAATTTTCCAAACTGCATTTTTCTGGCTAGTGTAAGTCTAAATTCTGCCCCTCCCGTTCATTTCAATGTTATCTCTCATATTGTAATCATTAATGAGTTTCTCATAGCTTCATTTCATGATTTCTCTTCATTATTTTTTTTAAGTGGGAAAAGGAGGGAATAGAGCAGACTTAGTCTTATTTCTGTTCCCTGAGCATTCACAGAATTCAACTGACATAATTATCGGGCCTCCTTGGCTTGAAAACACGATTAAGCTAGAGAAGTGAAAAAAGGACTTAGAAGCATGACCTAGGATGTTTAGGCTGTCCAAGCCTCCATCAGAAAAATTGAATGATTTTATAGTTATCAAGTTTCTTTATTTAGGTGGAAATATGAGGGTCCGTCAGATTCATTTAAGGCAGTTGTTGACATGGCAGCAGTCCACTCCTCATGTCGGCTTTGCATCTTCCTTGCCACAAAAATTAGAGAAGATGAAGAAAAAGTAATTATGAATTTGGAAATCGGCCGTGCAAGTGTAAGAGAGGCTCGGAGACTGTTTACCATTTATTTGTTAGGGAGCGAGGGAGATTTGAGTTCGAGTCCATTTTTCTGAGGTACACGCTCAAAGTACTGTCTTGTTTTGGCCTCTTATCATGATATCTTATAAATATCCAATTGCATTGCTAGGTCCGGGGATCTTACACCGGAAGCTCTGGAATCTGCAATTACAAGGAAATTTAAGTCACTTGACCACAAGCCCATTTGGATAGAAGAGAGACCACAAATGTTGAGAACTAACCAACTAAAAATACATAGAATATATCCTGTTGGTATGACACAGCGGCAAGCCTTGTTCATATTCAAATTTGATGGAGATGAAAATTTTATACAACACATCAAGCAAAATCCTTGTGCCAAGTTTGAAGTCATTTTTGTCTAGAAGGCTAACTGTTAACTATTCAGTGTTGGCATTTACGCGCTTGGAGAGACTGAGCCCTGCACGCGCATAATATGTTCCTGTGGCAGCTTATGGAGGCCGTTATTTATATTCACAAGGCCTTATGACAATTTTCCAAATTTGTCCTTAAGAATATTTAGAAAGGTGCGATAACCTTTTCATCCAAAGGTTGGATTTGATATGTTTTATGGCAATTGTATCCGGATCAACCAGTGTACAAATTTTTAGAAACCTCATTGCTTTATCTTGTATTTTCGGCATAGACAGACGACTGTATGAACAATAATTTTATCATCTATGATAGATTTCTTAAGCATACAAGTGTATGAATCTGCTTTTGATCTGCTCAACTAAGTTATATAGGTGCTTGACTATGATCTTTGAACTGACGTTGGCTCCGATACTTGTAATGAATAAGATTAGAGCAGCTCGCGTAAGTGATTTCTGCTCCCACATTTGTGTTGAACATTTTCGATTTAATGGGCTTGTATGGCTCTATATGCAGATGGGAATCAGATAGCGTATTGTTTTTTTCTTTTTCGAGCAGTTAGCATGTTGTGAAAGGAACCAAATCTTATGCAGCTAGAAGATTGAAATGTTCAAGGCAATGCATACATTCAGAAGTAGAACAAACAAAACCCGATAGCTCAGGAGCCTTTTTGTTGATCGGAGCCGCATTCCATCATCAGATAGGCTCCTGAACACCACTCCCATCCTATCTGCAACCTGGCAACTGCATGAATGGGACCATTCAATCGTCAACCCACTGCTTTTGTCTCATTCAAACCGCTATTGAATGTGGGTGGCATGAGATTTAGATACGTCGAACCTCGTCGTCCGACCCACTCCCATCCCCGTATGATGACTCCGATAGTAACAGTAGTAAATGCTTCATAGGCACCACCGTCGGCAACCATGACCAGTCGCCATTCCCCCGGCCTTGCCCTCCGTTCTCCGACCAGCGAGCAGCTCGTGGAGCAATCAGGCAACACTTGGGGGACATAATGGGGCCAAAATCAAGACCAATGTTCGTGGTGGTTCATTAATAGTTAAGAAGTCTTAGAAGCAAGCGTCACCGCGACTCGAATGGATCCCACCTGGGAATCGAAGAGAAAGATAGTGTTCGTCAAATTAGGTGTTCGATTTGGATGCTGTGTATGTAAAGGAAAGGGGAGTGTGTACAGTGTACATGGACTTGGAGGCATGACAAGGAGAAAACACACTGCGCCCATGCCCATGCTCCCAATTTCTTTTCAATCAAATGTTATGTAACGTCGATCTTGTGTTGACAGTATTGGGCCCCAAGGAGGTGGAGTCCAAGGCCATGTTCACGTACCGCGATGGTTCACCTGCTCCATTTGACGGCAGCATGAATGACCCACCGTTGTCTCTTTGGAGGGCAGACGTCTGTGTATATCCTTGTCCAGTCAATGGTCGAGACTGGGAACGGCCTTGCCATGATCCGTCACAACCCTTGTAAACCATGTACCTTTCCTTGTGACACATCTAATCCAGTTAACAAAGTAGTTCGACGAGGATTTGTTAGGCAAGAGTTCGGCCTTGAAGTTTAAGCTTTCATTTCTGGATACAAACTTATGAATCGATTGATTAGACTCGGCCTACTCTATCATCACGAGCCAAGCACAATAATTCTGCAGGTGATAAATTTGGATTTATCCACCAGAAGAAGGTGCAACAGCGTTCTCATGCATAATGTGTACTAAAACGAGCAAATACATCAATCAATCCTAGGAAATATTTCCAGCCAAATTCGTTTCATGGGCAGCTCAAAGTAGCTCTCAACCATGAGAAACGCCCCTTTTACGAGAAGAACTAGTATCATATTAATCGGATTTAATGTTGATTTTTAAAATTAGTATAATATTAAGTGATTTAATCACTTGTCCTCCCAGCTCAAACCATTAGAAAAAAAATTAATATTTACTTATGCATAATGACAATATTCTCGAATCAATTAGAATATTTGGTGGATAATGTGGATAACTAATCTTCCATCTACACCTCTAAGAACCTACTCAAATCCAGCATAATGTGGACAATGTTGCTCAGAAAGGCGTAAGGTAATATTATCTTTGGTACCTACCGAGTATAATTAGAAAAAAAGATATATAATTAATGAATGCGTCGTTGATACATCCAGGAAGTGAGCTGCTCCAAGTAACCAACCAACCCTTGTCATAGTCATAGAGGCTGAGCGGCTGCGCCATAGGGCCGCCCCTACTTCCCCTCGGCCTAATCAGTCATATCGCCGTTCCTAAACCTAGCGACGGCCATTCGGACCGTCTTTTAGGGAGATGAATGAACACGAACCACGCACCCATTCCCATGCTTTGTTTGCCGTCTTTCTTTCTTCAATCCGAGGCAAATCTAATAAGCACGCGAGGGAGTTTTTTCACCGAATTTAACCTTAACGGTAATTTTCCTCTCGTTTTCTGGTTAAGTGACGCAACTATTTGGAAATACTTCTCGTACGAAACGTGTCTCCTTCATCAGAGACAAATATTTAGAAGAAATTAAAAAGATAATTTTATGAGAATATAATCTTTCATAAAAGATTATCTTAGTTTGTGATTCCAAACAAAATTTGTTTTATTCTGATTCTATTAATTTAGTTCAAATTTTAATAATTATTCATTAAAAAATATTTTATAATAAATATGGTTATGATTTTTTTTTCTCGGTGGATAATTATACCCCGCTTGTTTGCGTGGGTGTTTTTCTGGCTGGATTTGGAAGGCAACGGCTTAAAAGTCTTCAAACGGTCTTGAAAGGCTTTTAGAGTCATCTACGGATCTTTTAAGAACTTCCTGTCTAGGTTTCTATACTATAGCAGCTTTAAGCTGGAGGTCGATGAAGGCCTCGTATCATCCCCGATTCCCTCTCATCTTTCTCTGGCATCGTTAAAGAGCAACGATTCCACTGAGCTGTCCGTCTTGACATGATAAAATTGGGTGCAAGAAGAAAGTGAGGGGGGGGGGCGTGCGTGGGATTCTGAGAAAACGACAGCAGGGTGGCGCCCCTCCAACACCGTGACTGTCCTCATTATCTATCTCTCTCCATTTCCAACCTCCACTGTCCCACACTATGGCATACTTTGCTGCCACTCTCGTCCCAAACTTCCACACCCAACATTTGCTACCTAGTTTGCTGCACACTTGCTGCCTCACAAATCTCAATAGAGTCATACTGCTAATAATAGCTGCCTCCTCGTTAAGTCAGATCGAGCAGAAGGTCGAGTTTGTTTACGGTCTGGAGCGTGATCCGTGCGGCGCGGAAAGCAGAGGAATTGACGAGGGATGATGCATTTTGGTAAGTCGTTCACGGGTCCAAATGAGGGCACCCACGGCCTACTCCTTGTTTAATGCAGCGTATGAAATATAAAATAATTAGGATCGTAAATTCTCCGATCTAACCGAATTCAAACATATCAGTTCAGATATCGAGTCATTTAGTGAATTAAGTACAACAATGTAATTTAACGTGCGCACCGTGCGTCCTTGGCCCGACAGCTTATCTCTTGCGTTTCAATTTTGAACTGGAGGGCCGCGGCTACTGTGTCTTAACTGCTTGTCCTCCCTGCTCGCCTTGGAACAGTGGCATTAATTCCCCTAATATTATATACCAGTACATACAAAAAACACAACGGTGTTTCAATTATTTGACGTGTTTTGATTTTTGCAAAGCTAGAATTAGGAGATTGAACAGATATAAGTAAATAGTATTTGGCCAAACGAGTGAGTTGTGATTTGTCTGGTTTGGAAATGTGGGAAAGCATATGAGTCTGCCCCTCCTTAAATGGCGATTGTGGGAAGTGCCACCGCCCCACGGCGGAGCACTGCCCTTTGTCCTTCTAAGATGGCTTGCATGATCTGATTCTGCTGATCTCGACCATGTGATGTATGCTGCAAGGTTCCCCTTCTAGTAACCTTCTCTTCCAAAGTAAATCACCTGATCATCTCTTTTTCCCACCCTGGCCGTCAACGTGCTCCCAAAGCAGTACGACCAAACTTGTCGATTTGCTTAAAAAGATAAAGAGTTGGAATCTACACAAATTAGCTGCAGCCTGCAAGTGGTTCTCCCATGTCCCATTTGAATTTTGCTTCTTTCAGCTCTTATGATATAATAAGGAACAATATTATTCGATTAAAGGTAATTTGTCCATCGATGTGGATGCCGGAGCAAATTGAAGTAGTTAAAGAAAGTTAAGACGATCGTTAAGTGAGCACAGTACCAGGTTCTGTTCTAGTACATGCGATCCAAAGTGAACACCTCTAGTTCTAGTGTTCGACAACTTTATTCCTTCCCCAAAAAGTGCCAGACGATTACTATCTGCCCACTCCGGTTGATGTAAATGGGAGCATAGCATCTAATAACCTCGTGTTGATAAACTTTGGATTACTTGGTGAGTGGCTCTTCCCACCAAAGGTCAATCAGGGAAATCGGTGCTTCCTTTAAGAGATCAAAATTAGTGTCATTTAAGGGCTATTCCTAACCGGATTGATACATGGCAACGAATTTTTGAAAACATGCCACCCAGCTCATTTTTCCTTGGTGTGCACCAATCGATAAAATAATTATTTTTTGAAAAAAATGATTCAATTTGTTCGCAACTTCCCTTTTTCGAAACAAGGCAAACCCGTGCGGGAGAGATCGGAATCCGAGAAAGGTCCCACTTGGTAGACACAGCATCCTAATACCGAGCTGTAATCAATAATTAACGGGATAATGCTCATGTCTAATGCTTAATAAATTATTACAAAAGCTCAATTCAACAGCCTAATTAGTATTATGGATGCAATTCACTGTTTCTATGCATTTCAATTAGGCCGTATCTATGCTTTGAAAAAGAATAATAGAGATTCTTTACTCAGCCTAGCTCTGTAAGATTCTCTAACTTTGATTAGCGATTGCTTCTGTCTCAAACTTCCAAGTATCCAACAATTCGACCAAATAACATATTTGTATTTACTTCGTTCAAAATATTATTACATCACTTCTTTTCTTTTCTTTTTCTTTTTTTCAAAGCAAAATTTTAAAAATTTCTGCGTCGGAACTACGACGCCGGAGTGACGCTTTCGGCCAGCCGACGGATCCTCTCGACCATCTCCGGCGAGAGCTTCTTCGCCGGCCTCCGCTGTCTCTGCGGCCGGGTATTGAACCCCAGAGCGTCGGAGACGTCGGCCGAGCTCCACCCCGCTCGCCGGAGCTGGACGGAGAGCCGGTCGACCGTCAACATGAGGAGGTCCAAGCCAGCTTGCCGGTCGACAAACATCTCCACGTCGTCGTCCTCCACATCTGCAACATCGGAGCTGCCGGCGCCGGACTTGTCTGCGCGGCACATCTCCGCCACATCCGACTCTTCCCACCCTCCCTGTTTCAGAACAGAGCCGATCTGGTTGAGGTAGTCGTCAACCCATTGTGGGAGCTTCGGCCGGCATAATATCTCGTAGTACCGCTCCGACGTCGACGTCGTCGACGAGGACGACGACGAGGAGCTCGAGCTTCTCCTTCGCCGGTGATCCGCCGCGTCCGACCAGAACTCGATCCACCGGGGCGGCTTCCCGCTAGAATCAAGACTCCGCCTTGACAAGCTCGGCGACGACGACAACGTCGACAGCGTGGAGAAAGAAGCGGGCTTCCTCATCTTTTCCTCCGATCCTACGCGCTTGAAGAAGTCGGCGAGGTCGAACCCGCAGCAGAGCAGTTGCGTCTCGTCGACGTAGAAGATGGGATTCCCGGCCAAGGAGGGGCTGGAAGGGATGTAGCAGTTGTTGAACAAAGGAACGAGTAGGGGGGCCTTCTTGAGCTGCGACCGGGCCGTGCGAAGGGCGCGGTCGGGGTTGGCCGGCCTCGCGCCCCACGACCGCGGCCAGAGCGAGTTGCGGGCGACCTGGAGGAGACGGCGGCGGAGGGGAGGTCGAGGGCGGAGGCGAGGTGGGCGGCGCTGGAGCGCCAGTCAGGGAAGCCGGGGCCGACGGGGAGGCCAGCGGAGAGGACGGCGCGGAGGTCGGGTGGGAAGACGAAGCCGAGCTCGGCCTCGAGGCGGGCGAACTCGGCCGGGGAGAGGCCGTTGTGGACGTCGACGTCGGCGGCGCGGAGGCGGGCGACGACGGAATCGGCGAAGGGGGCGAAGGAGAGGAGCGACTTCCGAGCCGGACCAATATTGGAGGTGGAGGTGGCAGTGGAGTGGTCGGTCACAGCCACTGCGGCTGCTCGGGCGGAGAGGCGGCGGAGTCCGGCGACGTGGGCCGGGGGTGAGGCCGGGGGTGCGGCGGTCGACGTCGACCATGGCCGGCTAGAGTAGTGTGTGTAGTAATAACAAGTAAGAGGTGTCAGAGCTGTCGTTCTCTCTTTTCTGGCGTTCGGGAAGAGGCGGTGCAAGTGCAATTGGGTAAGGCCTCTTTATATAGGGAAGCTGTGGCCGTCGTGGGTCACAACCACCTAAGCCGATTTTAGTAATGTTAATTTGGCGTAGCAGCCAACTTTGTACTGTTCCTTCCTGCTATACATTTCCTATGTTAATGCTTGTATTATGTTCATCTCTTGTATAATGTAGTACGGTTTTGAAACTTATACTGCATTTCCTTCTGAACCGATTGAATGCGAGATCGTTGGTGTGAACTTGTGACAGCAGTAACTAAGGAAGATTTTATTCCAGAGAAATTCACGTGCAGAGCACGTGGATGGAAGCGTCTGTCTGCTAACTGGACTCGCAAATTTCATGATCAACTTGTTTTGTTTAGTTTTTCTTTTTTTTTTTACCACTTGGTGGTGTGATTACGACATACGAATGGTTAGATCATATAAGCTCGTTGTTAGGATTACGCCGGCCAAGGAGACGTTAGTTTGCCCCTGCAAGAGAACGCGAGGTACTGTAACAAAAACGATGTGTAGGAAAAATGCAGCGGCCACTTGTTTTGATCAATTGAAGGCATTCGAGTTTAGTGGTCTCTGCTGGAGCATGGTCTCTGATTGCGCATTGGGGAATTACAGCCATCCGTTCAAATTATCCAACCATGAGACCGGCCATGAGACCGGCTATTGGAGGAAACAATTGAGGCAAGGAGTCCTTGTAACCCTTAAAAGAAAAAAGGCTTTCAACGGGTTTTAAATGTTTCTCTTAGTCTAAAAATTAATTCAATGAATAAATTTTTTTATTAATTTATATATAAATTATTAATTATCTTCAAATATAATGTGAGATAAATTTAATAATTAATATAAATTAATCATCGATCTCTTAAGAGTATTATAATATTAATCTGTACTATAATCAACCGTTTCTTTTATTAATTAATCATTTGCTTTCTAAGTCCGGAATGTCAACCTCTTCCCATCTACACTTGATGTAATCGACTTGCACTTTTTGGATTATAAACTCTGTATTACTATCCCTGATCGAGGAGAGTCGTCTTCTACTGATCTTGTACAAGGTACAGATGAAGCGAGGGCAATGACGAGTCTACTGGAAGCAATAGAGGGCCATATACTTGACGAGAGTCACTGACATCCGCTTCGCATAGCGAGTGGCAAAGGGCGCACACATGTGCAAACTGCGGCCTACAATTGTTGAACTTTTGATCACCAGAGACTGTCTTCGAATTATGAGAGAAAAAAGAGCGGTCGCTGGTTCGCTCTACTAGGCTGACAATGCGAGTGATTGAAGGCGACTTTTTAAGAAGAAAATATTACTCTTTACCGCAAATTAACAAAGAGGAAAGTCTATGTATCCAACTGTACTTGATACCGTCCTTCTGCAAAATAAAAATTAACAACTCCCCTTTCAATTGATAGCTTTCACATGTATTTGACTTTGGAGCGAGGAGGTCCGTGCTTTAAAACTTTAGTAGCCAGTAATTCACTTTAGTTGGTTACATTAAAGAAGTTGAGTGATCACCTTTTCCCAAAGAACCGTTAGCAAGAATATCGGAAACAAAGTTACCATCTTCTAATACGTAGGTTATCCCATCCTTCCGACTAATAAGATATTGGTATCAGTGGGGTTGGACACGAGTTACGTGAGTTTGCCAGTTCTGAAATTTGATTAATTTTAATCTCAATTTGACACTAAATTTTTAAAAAAATTAACTCAACTTGATTACAATAAAATTGGTTTTGAATTATATCAAACTCAATTCGATTTGATTCAGAAAAAATTCAATTTAGCTTAAAATTCGGCTTGAATTGACTCAATATCTAATATAAACCTTATAGTAATTTTTATTATATAACAATATATGGATAATATAACATTAAAATAACAATTTGATATAAAAATAATTAAAATCAATATAATCTAATAATTTTTATATAATTATCAATTATGAAGAATATTATTTAAAATTTTATAAAAAATAAAATATTAAATTATAGAGAATAAATTAAATCTTCAAACTTATGTCGATGAAACTCGAATAAGACTGATGTTCTGCTCGAACTCGATAAGGGTCAACTCGAATTAGAACTCAAGCTAAAATAACTTGACTCAAAACCATGTAATTCAAAAACTCAATTCGTTTATCAAATAACCGAATTTGAATTGGAAACAGATTGTTTATGCATGTGCAGTCTGGTATTGCTACGCTATAATTGATTTATTTTAACTAGCAAGTTAAAATAAATCAATTTCTAAATTTCTTGTATAACAATTTCTTTCTAAAAGTTTATATGCTGTTGGAAACGGATTGAACATCTTCATTTTACTCAACATAGCGGGGTATTTCATCCTCTCAAATCCTCATTTGTGATGACTTTTCTATTGGTCAGATAGCACACATATACCAAGCTTTTCTATTCTCGTGTCCTTATGATATTATTAGTCTCGACCACCATTACCACGTCCTTCCTCTGTTGTTTGTTTTCTATTATCCTGCAGTACTTTCCGCCTTGATTAATTATGAAGATGGTTTTCTACTATATCAAAAAGATTGACATCCAACGCCTAAAAATTTTTAAAGGAGTAATTCTGGAAGTATCAATATTTTGATGTTGTACGCGAAAAGCATACGCATGCTCAAATTAATGGAAGCGTTATCGAAGGGAAAAGCCCCATCGCTTAGACTCTAATACATATTTTAATTCACCTATGGATTAGGACATTCATTAAATTAACTCTTTCCGAGATACAAGTATACAGCATCCATGTGCTTCTTCAATATATAAATGGCTTCCATTGTTGATAGGGTGTCGATAGGTCGTAGATTTCGTACCTGTAGAATAAGTGGTTGTTAAAAGCTACAAAAGGGTCTTAAGAGTGTATCATTGCGTCATTATGGATGGTTATAAAAAATGGTTAGATAAATATGAAGATGCCAATCTTAGCTTATAAAATAAAATTATTGGTATTGCTTTTATTTGTGGTGGCTAATGGGTAGTATTCTTTTGAAAGAAATTACTATAGCGGATTAATCAATTTAGAAGTCACTTTAACTTGATGATAAACTTTATGCCTATCTTGATAAAATATAACACAATTATTAAGATGAAGGTACCATTTGCCTAGTACTCAAGTTACTTCCAGCATGAAGGTAAGCCGCACAGTTGGTATTCTTCTCACTTTTAAGTGCACGAAGGAGGCTTATATCAAACGAGGAAAAAGAGTGACGGAGAATGTGAACAACTTTGCTTGATGGAGATGATTATTCGTTTTCATGCTCCGATTTATCAATTGAAGGCGCAACCACTCGTGTGGTGAAGAAGAGACTACTTTACTTGCGATTTGATGAAAGCATCGTCATAGGAGCATAAAGCTAGGCAAAGTTGAGAATGCATCTCACTTTTTCATAGACTTGATAAGTACGCCTACTCTGTCTAGGCTAAAAGCTTGAGGTGGTTCACACTAATAGGCCGATTTGTCTATTAAAGTATCGTTACCATACTTGTGTAGGATCATTGATGACAAGGAAATGTGTGCATTAAACTGGATTAATTTTCTGAACGATGGATGGTGATTTTAGAAAACAAGGACAGGCATGCAATGGCCTCAAGTTGTTGAGGTGGTTCCAAAGGGCAGGGTTGTGTTGTGGAGTGTGTTACCAGTAAGGTTTGTGGATGACAACTAACCATTTATCATGGAAGCCATAATCTTTTTAATGAAGATGATGGAATCCATATATCCATTATATTATACATAGAACTTATGTTACTGTTATGTTTGATCAGCAGGCTTCAATAAATGTATCCTTGACGATGACTAAAAATATCAAATATAAGTATCAAAGTATATGCGAATAGGCAGTACATTATTTTGCATCTGAACTGTCTCTAGTACATAAAGAATTTGTAACAAGTCTTGAGCATATGCTTTATCAAAAAAACTAAAAACATTGGCTATCTCAATTACAAGAATTGGTGTGTACAAAAATGCCATTGATTTCCCCCTTGGAAAATTCATTCAACTTTACGGGGAGCTTCGAAACCCTACGCTTAAGTTAACCATAAGGGTATACTGCTATCACACTTTCCAAAAACTGGTCCGAGTTCTATAAAACGAATACCTTTAGCTCTAGCACTTCCGGACACTAGTAGTTCCATGCAATGAATAGAGTCTTCATGTTTTGACCCCAATGATGCTACACTTTTCAGTTTTAATCCTTCCACATATGCCAGACTAGCATTGGGACGCAAGACAGAACCATTAGATGGATCCTTCCAGAGGCCCAGATCAAAATTTTCATCAAATTTTAGAACCAAACAAGAATTTATATGTATCACAAACTCAAAATTCTTATTTTCCCCACCAAATGAGCTGAAAAAAATGTAAGTCGGGATTCAGGATCATGTGCTGTTCACAGTATCTCATCTTGAACTGTGCTCTGTCGAATATATCTTTATGGGAGATCCTTTCTGCTTAGCTAGAGATCAGTCTGGATAGAAACTCATGCCAGATACAAATCAAACCCAGATTGTATCATCAGTGGTTTGCAGCCTGCTTTCATTTCCATCACGGTAACCTTGCAAAAATGATCTTGGATGACAAATATTTACAATCCAGGTTCTGCAAAATTGAGCAAAGTAAGAAGTACCACAACCAACGATGCAAGTAATATCCATTACCAAAAATCTCCACAAGAGCAAAGTCCATTTTTGAAATGATGAAAGCGATTTGAGTCTCGAACAATAATCTCTCTTTCTGTAATTAGGCATATGAACTTGGTTACAGTATGACAATCTCCACAAACTCGCAAGTTTCTGAAAATGTGGATTTGACTTTTTGGTTGTGTACTAATATTCCTAAATGCTATAGCCACCCTCTCACTATGGCTAGTGAATATAATCCTTTTCATCATCTTCTTCCACGTCTTGCAACACAAAACTATAGTCCGGCACATAACCAAGGCTCTTCATCTTGATCAACAAGATTCTTAGTTCAGCATAAATATCTTTGGAATGAGGATGAGACAGGTTTCCGGTGTTAAAAACATGAACCTGATTCCATACCTCCATTGAACTCCTCCATCCAGGAGTTTTTTTCAACCCTCTATTCTTAGCCAATGACCTCACACTGTCCACCCCCTCCCAGTGCCTAACTTTTGCATATATATTTGATAAGAGAGCGTAGTACCCTACATTCTGTGAATCAATTTCAAATAAGTGGCTTGAAGCTATAGCACCCAGCTCAACATTCCCATATATCCTGCACGCTCCTAACAGCACACCCCATACACCAGCATCAGGTTGCATGGGCATATTGTTGATCAACTTATAAGCAGAATGTAGGTTACCTGCCCTAGCAAGTAAATCTTCCATACACGCGTAGTGTTTTACTCGACGCTAAATTCCATACCGTTTACTCATCGTATCAAAGCGATACTCGCCCTCCTCAATTAGACCAGCAAGGCCGGAAGCAGACAAAAGGGAAACAAAAGTTATATGATCAGGTTTAACACCTTCGTGCTGCATATGCTGGTACAGCTGAAGTGCTTTTTCACCATAACCATGAATTCCATAGCCAGATATTAGTGCATTCCATGGAACCGGGCTGCTCCTTGGAACTTCTCCCAATAAACTCAATGCTTCATCTAACCACCCATTTTGCGTACTTGTCAATGAGACAAGTGCCGACAAACTCGTCTGCCTGCAAAAGAAGAGACACGAAGACAAAGATATGGCAAAAGCCGTTTGTGTTCGGTTCGTCTTGAGTGGGCCTAATGGGCCACTTTTCCGTGGGCTTGTACCGTGGGCTTTGTATCTTTGAAGGCAATTTTGGTGTAAAATTTGTCGCTCGAGCTACACAACAGTTTTATCGGCAAAACTCCGGCACACGCTTATTAGAGACAGGCCAACTCTCTTAACCATTTCTTATTAACATGAACAGTTAAAATTAGTGCCTTATTGAAATTATAACCTTAATTATCTACTCATGCAGATGTGGGCCCAAAACCTTTGTTGAGAATAGTCTCGCATCTAATCTATGATGGGTATAAATTGGGAACCTTGATAAATGCTAAGAGGGGAGGTCCCTAAATTCCTGGTTAGCAATTCTGAATAAGGATCAAATTTTTAAATGATA
Organism: Piper betle; assembly: GCA_033002965.1. Lineage (NCBI taxonomy): Eukaryota > Viridiplantae > Streptophyta > Magnoliopsida > Piperales > Piperaceae > Piper > Piper betle. The sequence continues at coordinate 28,546 of JAURVB010013359.1, read as the reverse complement.
CCGAAGCTTCTAATTCATATGGGAATCACACACCTCTCTTGTGTCTAGCCCAATAAATGGTGCTGGCATTAAAGGTGTCTGTTAAAGCCCCTAAAAAATTGTTATAATCCCAACAAGGGGTGCAGGCATGTGTAAAAGTCTTAAATGAAAAGCTTAATAAGTGGCAAAAAAGACCACTTAATAAATACTTACCCGTTTTACAAATAAGGGAAGTGTTAAAAATAATCTCACGTTTATGATGGGTATGAGTTGAAACATTGATAAATGTTAAGAGTTGAGTTTCTTAAAATGGCTAGTTAATTTTTTTGAATAAAGTTCAAATCTTCTCAACCTCGTTACAAAAAGATGAATAATAATTTTTTGGAAGGCACAGTTGAGTCATTATTAAGAATACTATGTTAGGACATTTGTAAAAGCCTTAAATGACAAGCCTAATTAGTAACAAAATAAACCACTTACTAAGTGCTTAACTACCTTAAAAACGAGGGGAATGTTAAAAATAGTCTTATATTTATAAACGGTATGAATTGGAACATTGATAAATATTAAGAAATGAGTTTTTTAAAGTGGCTAGCTAATTATTTTGAATTATGTTCAAATTTTCTCAACCTCGTTACGACGGGACGAGTAATAATGTATTAGAAGGTTAAAGCTAAGTAATTATTAGAAACACTATTTGAGATGTTTGTAAAAACCTTAAATGGCAAGCCCAGTAAATGGCAAAATAAACTACTTAAGTTTTTAAATGCCTTCCAAGTTAAAATTAGTCTCATATTCATGATGGGGATGAGTTAGAACCTTAAAAAATGTTAAAAAGTGAATTTATTAAAGTGGCTAGCTAATTATTTTGAATAAGGTTTAAACTTTTTTAACTTTTTAGGTTATACCCAATTAATTATTAAAAATACTATTTTCGAGCACACATGGGGCATGCGCACATAGGAGAAGTTTTTTTATTATATTTTACCCTCTTTTTTTGGTGAGCGTATTCCGCGTGTCCCAAATGGTGGACCTAATAATTGCTCACTAAAGCTAATATAGCCAGTTGTAAAGAATTCACTATTTGTTAAATATTTTAAATAAAAATTTAGCAATTTTAGTAATAAATAAATATTATTATCCATATTGGGTTTTAAAGCCAAATACGACTTCTCAATTGATTATTTCTATAAAACAAAATCACTAGAATTATGGATCATTAAAAATATAAAGTGCCATGAACCATTTAATGATAATCAAAGACAATTAGACCAAAATAGATTGGTTTGTAGGCATTTTTTATTATAAAATATTAATTTTTATAAGCATCATTTAAATAAAACTATACAATTAAAGAAGAAATGATAAAAACTATCATATTAAGGGACTTGATTTACGCTCTCTAAGCATAATTTGTGACGTAGCATTTTAGAGTAATGCTATTTAAAAATAGATATTTTAATAGTACACCCACGTTTATAGCGTGCAGTAAAAGGCACTTCATTAATTAATATTAATATAATATAAGTATTGAGATTTAATGTCTTCAATCCTTAAGTCTTCGTTGTATTTGTAAAAAATAAAATAATAACAAGATAAAGCATAAATCAAACACATCAAATTTACCTCAAAAACTCTCCAAATCAAAGGGAAAAAATCATGGCTCAAACCAAATTCAGCATGATAATAAATTATTTTTAAAATCACAGTTTCATTACTTTCAAATACGAATACCGCTAATCAAAATATAAATCTGATACAATCCCCTATAAACTGCTTATAAAAAGAGTAAAAAATTTGAAAGATCAAAAATATTTTTCTTGATGGAGCACAACAATTGATTGAGGATACGACAAAGAACTCAATATCTAAGAAACGATTTTTCATCTGAATCCCTTCTTCTCTCAAAGCCAAATCCTAAATGCCACTTCTCCTCTTAGATCTGCTGCTAAATTGGCGTCCTACGAAGAAACAAGGTTCATTGTGCTTGAACGGTCCCAAATCGTCTACAAAACCCGTCCAAAACGGACCTGGGTCGGTGCTCGGACTCCACGCTTGCCCCCCTTTCTTTTCCATTCCTCTCGCTTGGACGCCGCAGATGCTTGCCTCTCGTCGCTTCTTCACGCCGATCCTGCTCTTCGTGAAGGGAAGACCCCAACAATATCAGTGTTACGTATCAGTCATTGCAACGCATCAATCAATGAAAACCGACGCAAGCGGGCAATGGGGGGTTCTTAAATTGCCACAATTATCGAGCAGTTGACAAAATGCCACACCATAAATGCATGGCCCCATTTATTAAAATTAAAATCAAAATCCCAGCAGTCCTGAATCAAAAAGAAAGTGATACATGGGATTCTCTTGCACATCTAATGTTGACCAATGCCATGATATTGTTTTAACTTTGTTCATAAAACACTCCAATGACAGGGGCCAAGCATATTATTATGCAGCTAATTCTTTCCAAGGCGACGTTGCAGCACATGGATTGTTGCCAGAGGTTTTGTCAGTACGAGGGCGAAGGTACGTACCAATCGTGTCTTAATGACACCACCGGCCGAGGGACTGAATTGTTAAATGGCGTTCGATCTTAGGGACAGGCATACATTCAATTGAATTGCTCCCCCACCTCATCTCGTCGTTGCTCGCACACCATGTGAAAGGTTCAGGTGGAGAAATTTTTCAACGTGACAATTCCGACGTTGATCTGGATATGGATCTGCTTTTCAGATGCGCACCGCTAGCAGATGGTTACAGACCGATTCGCGAGAATTCAACAATGGATTAGAACTGTTATATACAGGTACGTCAACTAATCATGAATACGTGTAAAAGAGTTTTTTGTTTTACAATTTAGTTTTCACAATCCTTCCGAGTTGACGATCTGATTTGCTGGTGAAGAGCTAAATGGGAATAGGAAGATATGAGGGTGGGGGGATGGCGTTGGGGGTGTGTGGTGAGGAGATGTGAGCTGAGTCATGAGGTGAGGTAGGGAGAGGGACAGGAGACCGAAAAGATGTAACAAATTTGGGGAAGACTTGGTTTGTGCATGTGGGGCGGGGTCCGGTTTGCTGACCGTGAAAGGACACAAGCATCGCAATCAATAAAATCTGGCAACCATTGCCCCTTGCCTATTTTGTTGCCCCCCGCCCGGCCCTGCTGTATCTCGTACTTAACTAAGATCGCCCATTTTTGTTGTTTTTTGTTTTACCAAACAATTACCTCTAAATGATCTCCCCCAAAACCAACATATCAAGTTTGTCACTAAAGAATTAAGAACAGTGTCTATATGATCATTAGTCCGCTGGCCAGCTCGGCTTGGCGGACTTCGAGCCGAGTTGGCAAGCCAAGCCTGAGATGGCACAATAAAAATCGAGCTTAGCTATGTTTGAAATTTCTACATTTATACCTCGACAAGTTCTGTAGGTTCTTGAGCTAATTGGGAGACTGACATAGGAATGCATCGTCTTAACCGCAACTTGTTCTAGCAAATGTATCAGTTTCATTTTTTTCCCTATTTTTCCCAAATTATTTTTGCTCTGATTAGTACCCCAACTGTAACACAATTGAAACATAGATCAAGTTTGCCAATAACTTTTTTCTGATTTATCATTGAAAGAAAATGCTGACTGAGCTACGGATTCGTTCTTTAGCGGTGATCATTGTGGTTTTAAATACATTTTAGTGTAAATAAACGCAGAAACAACGTTAGAAAAAAGCTCTTAACATGGACTTTTGCCAAAAAAGTGCGGCAGACTGAAACAAAAACAAGGACATAATGATAGCGCTGAAATGATGGAATGAGTTAATTAATACTGTCCGTGCTTGATCTTGTCCGACCTTAAGAACGCGCTCTTTCTTTGCAAGTCCTCGAGGCAGTGTTTGATGCCGTCAATAGCTTTTTGGATGTAATTTAGGACAACATATATAATAGCACCACACCATTAGGTGCTCCAATAGTTACCATTTCTGATAAATCAACTCATTTCCTCGCAAAAATCATGCCCGATTTGACGTCTGGCCGTTCATGTCCAACCCACGCTAGGCCCAATTTGTTTCTTTGGTTCGTCTCGCAAATACCAATAACACCAACACGACCAACCCCACCCCAGACCCACACCACTAGGCAGACCCGTGACCGAATAAGAACGAGGCCATGGTGGGTTGTCGTTGAGGCTTGCACACAGACCTCTCGTCACTCAGACCTCTCGCAATCGAAGGCGTTTGTAATTTGTCTGCACCCTTGAGCTGCTTGTGCATGCCGGTGCGGTTCGATCAGAAGTAGTGTTGATGTGATTCATGTGGATCAAATGCCCACCATGAGCAAGCGCGCGGTGCAAGAGCAAGAGCACAGGAAGTCCAAGTCGTCGTCCAAGCGGGTGGCCCTGGCCACGCCTGCCTCCACCCCGACAGGACCCGCATTGGGTGCTTCCGGCCGCGTCGACAGCCCTGACTCCGTCTTCTTCGACTCCGTCTTCTTCGACTCCAATATCGGCAGCAGCCACCTCTCCTCCGCCTCCGGTAGCGCCGGCCGCTGCTCCTTCGGCTCTGACCACCCCGACTCCCTCGTCCTCTCCGAGGTCTGCTCTGATGATCTCCTAATTAGTCTCTACCACCACCCCTTTTCTTTGTCAATACTGGACTCCAGATATTTGATCTATGTCAACATATGTTATTACTTCAATTCAATGTTGTTTCTCGAGTTGGAGAAAAAGCAGTTCTGCTTTTAGTAAGCGGTTTATTAATTAATATCTGTGATTCACTGATTCTATAAGCGAGGTGAGGTTGGAACATGAGACATCGTTTTCGTAGACAACACAGAGGTGGATGATCATGGGTACTACTAGTTTCTTAGCTTCGTACTCCCCGAAAGAAGAGAGTTTGACTGGTGGTCGGGTTGAGAATTGAGATGAGCATTCGCTTTTGATTCAAGACGATTCGGACAGAAATAAAAAAAACGGATTCTTTTGGTTATAATTTATAGTAGCTCTGACGACACACTCTATGATCACCTTGCTTTCTCAGCTGATCTCTTGTGGTGTTAATTTTTAATCCAGCGGTCGGCAGGGAGGGACCGCGACGGCGACGTCCATGAATCTTCGTCATGCAACCCAGATGTAGATCAAAGCAGAAGCTCCACCCAGTGCAAACTTGATGCTGTTCATAGAAACAAGCAAGCATACGTACAAGGTACGGCGGTGAGTCTAAGAAGGGAAAAAGAAAAAAGACATAGTAATAAAGCAAATGTGAAGGAAGAGGTGAAACTGTGCAATGTGAATTATTGAAGCTCATTCATGGTGTTTGCTTTGTCAGTTTTAGACCCTTTCGGCCACGCATCTTGTCAAAGAAGCTCACTTTTACTGTTGTTTAGCTCTCTCTCTTTTTACCCCCACACACTACCACTATTCATTTGTTCTCAGAGTCGACCGAGGAAGAAGAAGACACAAAGCCAGCGAAGGTTTCCTTCTCCCACGCATTAAAAGGTAGCACAAACCCTTTTACTTACTCTTCTTCCCAACGCTTCAAACCAACTCAATAAATGCATGCTGTGGTTGGTTTTGATCAGCTCGCCAGAATCGGCGGCTACACAAGAACACCGATCCCGTACCGTCGAAGAAGCACGACCGGCGGCGGCCTGTGTCGTTTGATCTGAACTACCCGGTGATCGATGCGGCGAGCTCGTCTTCCCCTCGGTACCCTGCCATGAAGAAAGCCTCTGCTAACCCCCGCCGGTCATCGGGAACCTTCCCCAGCCCGGGGACACCCAACTATGGCGGCGGCGTCGGCCTCCAGAAAGGGTGGAGCTCGGAAAGGGTCCCTCTCCCGGCCAGCTCCGGCCGCCGCTACGCCCACTATGCGCCGCTGCCGCTCAACAATGGGCGGAACTTGCCGTCGAAGTGGGAGGACGCGGAGAAGTGGATTTTCAGCCCGGTCGCCGGCGAGGGGGGCAGCCGCGCCTCGGCCGCGCCGCCGCCGCACCGGAGGCCGAAGTCGAAGAGCGGGCCTCTCGGGGCGCCGGGGTACGCGTACTACGCCTCATCGTCCCCGCTGATGATGCCGGCTTACGACGGCGGCAGGGTCGGCGGATTCATGGCCAGCTCGCCTTTCTCGGCCGGCGTGCTGGGGGTCGACGCCGTCGCGGCGGGGCAGGGGCTTTGCCTGGGCGGCAACGGTGTCGTCGGCCACTACGTCGGTGCGGCGGAGCCGTGCATTGCAAGGTCGGCCAGCGTCCATGGCTGGTCGGAAGTTGCCACCCAAGCTTCCGTTCCAAGCTGTCAAGGTACATTGCTCTGTTTTTACGATTGTAGCCTCGTAAAAGATATGATCTTTCGTGTTGTATGCATGTAGAGGAGAATGGACATGGGACTAGAGACGCTGCTACGATGATCCCTCCGGTGGTAACAAGGAGGGACATGGCGACGCAGATGAGCCCAGAGGGGAGTGCCCAGTCGTCGCCGAAAGAGAAGCCTTGTGAATCTTCGATGTCTTCCATTCCTCCCATTGCAGAGTTGCCTGCTCAGAGTTGGTCGTCCAAGTTGGAGATCAGGGACGTCGAGGTCGATGACTGCATAACCCTCTCGCAGTGGTCGATGAAGAGCGACTCCTCCGGCGGGGTTGACAAGGGCCTGACTAGTCTGGGCGAGTGGAGAAAGAAGGCTGTTGAAGATCGAGCTTCGGCTTGGGATATTACAGAGACTTCTAAATCTGTTTCCAAGTAATGCTGCATCTTCCTCCTCTCAAAGCTTTCCCCGATTGATCAATGCATAGATCAAGCAACTATATGATTAGATGGAGTTCAAGAATTGATCTCACATTTGGACATACATTCTCGCTTGGGTTGAAAACTCATTCTGTCTTTTTTAAACTTTTGCTGCAGATTTAGAAGAGAGGAAGCAAAGATTACTGCATGGGAGAATTTGCAGAAAGCAAAAGCTGAGGCAGAAATACGGAAATTAGAGGTAATTTTTAGCTTTACTAAAACATGGAATATTGAAGTTTTGACAACATTAGCAATGACATTAGTTTTTTCTATATATATAAATAAAAGCAATGACATTAGTTGATTACTGTAAAAGCTGTTTGCTGTGCTGCAGATGAAACTGGAGAAAATAAGAACTTCTTCTATGGACAAAATCATGAACAAGCTGAGGTCGGCTCAAAGAAAAGCCCAAGAGATGCGGAGCTCAGCTACTGCGAGCGAGGCCTGGAAAGTTACCAAGACCAGTGACAAAATTTTGTCTTTCCGCAAGGGTGGCCGGATTGGTTCTTTGAGCGGATGCTTTACATGTCATGCTTTCTAAAATGGCTTGGCAAACCAGTATGTAGCAATTTATTCTCTCTCTTTCGGACATTTAGTTGAAGTATGATGCTGTGGATTGGCTGGTGATTGATAAATAACTAGTGGATCATATGCTGTAATCTATTGAGGTTTGCTCATGTTATAGATTTCAATGTAATGTGGTAGTGAATCATCTTGTATTGGTGATGTTGTTGGAATCATATTCCTATGTTCTGTGAATCATTTTGTTTGCAAAACCAGGCATGCCTTCTGCATTTAAGCGAAGTGTTATCTTTATATACCTGTGGACATGCAACTGTCAAAAAGCTTCAGTATAGTAAAAATGGTAGATGCAGCTTAATGTGCCTTGTCCAAATTACGGTCTTATAATAATTTAGAAAATCTTGAATTAAACATTTTCGAGTGAATAACTCAAATCATGCGTGAAGGAAAAAATAATCAATGACCCTTACCACAGCCTTAATTTTTAGTGAATACACAATTCTAGTCAAAGGTGTCGATTTCGAATTTCACCGACAACATCATATTCTCAGACTTTTAAAGAGGTCGAGCTTAGCAGACTACGTCAGACAACGAGCGACTCAGTCTCAGCTCGTTTTGTTGCGATGCCCACCAAACATTCCTCCTGGTTTCAGCTTCTAGCAGAGAGTTTGAGCTTTAAAACTATAAAAATTGAGCAATAAACCCTTTCAAAGATTTCAAGATGCATCATGGACCATCTCATTCCAACTAAAAGTACTCCACCTAAAAGTACAGCAAGCCGTTCATCATCATTTACTTGTTAACAGACCTCTACCTCCCATGTCTCCCTAAAAAAGATCAAACATACAAATAACTAATCTGGGGCTTCTGCAGTTTATCTCTTACCTTACAAATGGATGTTAAGCTTTTGAACATATAGTGATAGTATACACGTATCGAAACTTTCTTGAGTGTGCGAACACATACATCTAAATAGCCGGATTGCTCCAAAATCTTGAACCCAAAAAGAAAAGGGCAATAAGAACACCTTATCCTTTCATTAGCCGTAGCTGTAGGTTAATCTCACCATGTGTATTAAACTTGGAGTGTGCTGCATCAACCTATCAACCTGAAGACTTTACATCGTTGGACTTAGCAGCACTCTATGGATGGTACATTAATCAGCTGCAATGTCAGCTTTTTGAGTACTCTAACACCAACCCTTCTGCCACACTCCTAGCTCTTGAATGACCAAGAAGCTTGTGCACTATAGTCAAGGCAAAATCCATTGCTCTTCCAACCCCCCTGCTAGTAATAATCTTACCATCAATCACAATATCGGAGGTGGAGACAACTTCACCAGTGAGCTCATCAACGATGGATGAACGAGAAATGGTTTTATCCTGTGGATGTGCAAGAAACTAAATAACATCAGTCCACAAAACACACAGTTGCTTCATAAGTTCACAACTGTCACAAGTTAAGGTCGTTACAACAAATAAAAGGCAGTTCAGTTAATCACTATCTTTGGAGTTTGGCTACTTAATTTACATCTAAAAGAATGTGGTTTTGCTGGAGGCAAAGGTGCAGGAATCCATGTAAACCAGAGTAGCAGTCATATTAATGTCAGATGAATGAACTAGACTCAATTCACAACTTGGATCAAAATACCTTAAGCAAACCCTGCTTTTCAAGTAAAGTTGGAGATGAGCACATGGCTCCATACATTCTTCCTGATAACTCTTGCGCTTTGAGCAATTTCTTAAGAATCCTGCTTTTTAGGAGGCGCTCAGTTCCAGAAAGTCCACCCTGCGATGTAATGAAAACTGTAGCAACTTAGACAAGGGTGCACATCTAAACAACCAGTCCTGAGCATGAAAGAACACAGTAGAATGTCAATAACTGTGTTTCATGACAACCTGTAGGATAATATTTTGTCAATTTAAAATAAATACAGAGAGAAAACTGATTCATCACAATTGTTAAACTTACTGGCAAAACAATAAGGTCATAAACTGACTTAGAAGCTTCACTAATAGACTTGTCCGCAACAAATTTGGTCTTTTGAGAAGCAACAACTTGCAAGGTTTTTTCCACAGATGCAACCACTACATCCACCTTCGCTCTCCTGAGAATATCAACAAGTGCAACTACTTCTATTTCCTCAGAGCCATTTGCAATTGGAACTAGAACCTACAAAAAAAGTGATGCCAGTATCTGTAAATCATACAATGATCCTATTAAACTAGGAAATAATTATCGGCTAAAGGAAATGCTGAAATATATAATGTAACACTTCCAAACTAAATCCCTTGCCTATCCAAAACTGCATTTCACTTTCAACTGTTATAAGCAACAAACCTAAAGTGCAAAAAACTATCAAGGAATACCCTTTTTGATTTTACTTATCAAATAACATAGAACTTTGAAGGTAATGCGGCCCACAGAGAGGCTCAGGATGTGGCCATAACAGCCACTTGCTAAGATATAGACCAAAATTTAGTTTGATAGATCATTTAATTGAACTGTTCAAAAGTGGGTATACAATGTAGGACCCTTTAAAACAACTTCAAGGCTCAAAAATGAAATGAGCCAAAAATTTCATATGCTCCTTTGTATATTCCATTGGTGTAAGATTAGTAAACAAATCATAAAATTGGTAAAAAACGCTAATTCCTAAATGAAGAAAACAGACAGCTAAACTTTCACAATACATAATTTTTTAAAAAGATGCATTCATACACGTGCAATGCATTCAAAAAACCAATTCTAGGATAACTTACTTGAGGATTACTGTTGAACGACCAATCAACTTTATTGAACTCTTCCTTCGTAGGACCCTGCCCACCAGTTTTATAAAGCTACAGAAAAATATAAACACAGCTTACTCCTTGTTTCACTTTTACAGCATTTAACAGCCCCTCAAAAGGCATTCTACTTCATCAAACTTATGAGTCCAATTAGCACTCAAATTTTACCCCTTTCATCCTGTTCTTTTCATCCTGTTCTAATGAACAGCTAAAAGCAACATATTTCAACGTAAAAGTCGAAACTAAGATAGCTCAGCTTACCAATACACCTCCAATCTCCTGAGCAACAGAAATCCCAAACAGCTGCTCGACAAAAGACAGAGCAAACTCGAAAGATGTACCAGGCCCTTTACTCGTGGTCAGCTCTCCCGAAACCTGGAGATTCGATTTGACTGCCCAAAATGTGGGAAGCTTGTCCATGAAAGCAGGATGACTCGTCATCTACAAACCATAATCACAAAGCTCAAAGTAAAGGATTCAACGAACTAGAAGTCTAGAACTAAATCAACCAAACCACTGATTAACATCCACAAAGAAAACAACCTGCTTTCTCTTCATCAAACCCCACGGATGAAGAGCAACAGCTGGAGCCGCACAAATCCCTCCATACAACCTCTTCGCCTCGGCTTGTCTGCGAGTTATCTCCCTAAGTATCTCGCAATCCCGAAGCCGCGCAGATCCCGGCATTCCCCCTGGTTTCCACTACTCCCCATTCAAAATTCTAGACGGGCACATGAACATAGCTACGGCTTCAACTCAATTCCAACACTAAAAAATCTCAAACCCTAAACAGTTTCCTACCGGAAGTGCGATGAGATCAAAGATTTGGTCCCTGCAATCAGAAATTGGTGCGTCGGCGACAATCCTGGTGCCGGAGGAAGCCTCCACCTCGAGCGCCGGCTCGACGGACGCCACCAGAACGTCGGCACCAGCTCGGCGGAGCACGTCCACTAGTATTACGGCTTCCAGCTCCTCCGTCCCATACCCAATCGGAACTAGAACCTACACAATCACATGAAGCAATGAAAACGATGGCGAAACGAGAAGGGCAAGGGTTTCGAACATGCGAACCTTCTTCTTCGCCGGAGAGGCGAGCGAAGCAGGGAGACCTCCGGCAGCCCGACGGACCTTGCGAATGGAGACGGCGGAGTAGGCCAAGAACGAGGGCCGTAGCAACGCCGCCGCCGCCGCCATTTTCGGGAGCGGGAAAATCGGCGTTTTTTGTCACCGGCTTGCTAAAGTGCGCACATGAGGATGATCTCTGCCTGGCGGGCGGATAAACATCCCGCACTTCGAGGAACAACTTAAATGACGAAAATAACCTTAAAAATTTGGTTAGTGAAACTCATAATTTTAATTATGGTGTAAATTTAAAATTTAAATATATATTAACGGATTAGTGATATTATATTTTTAAGCGTAAATAATATTTACATAATTTTTATATAATTAATTACACTACAAATCCATTAATTATTTTACACAACTCATACTCACGTAAATCTAGTTAAAAAGCTTGTGAGTTTAAAATATAAAAGATATAGGAGATTCACGTTAAATTTAGAACTTAAACTCATTACCAATTATATTTTGATTCACAATAAATTAATAGTATCAAACTTATAACTTAAATGCATTAACAATTATACTTTGATTCACAATAAATTAATAACAACATATTATTTATATTATCAATCTACTTTAAAATTAAATTTATCAACTTTTAAAAATATATAAAATTATTTTGATCAATTATTTTGTTTGATTGAGGCTAAGACTAGGGACGTTGGCTAAACTGCCGGTCACGGGCCAAAAAGGTTATTGGCTTGGGCTAGCAACGGGTCAAGTATTGGCATTTCGGGGACGAAATTTCTTAAGGTGGGTAGATTGTGAGATCTTTCAACTTAATCCCACGTCTAATATCTACTAGGAAAAAATCATGTTTATAAGTGAGAATTGACTATAAATCTTTAACTTAGGTTCATGAAATCCCTCAACTTAGTCTCACATTTAATACCTACTGGAAAAAATCCTCTTTATAAGTAAAAATGAACTATAGATCTTTAACCTCTTTATAAGTGAGAATGAACGCCTATTACGTTACACTTTAGGCCAGGTCGTTATGCATTATACACGATTTACAGAATATTGATAGACTTTAATATTTTAATATCTTAGATGTAGACTATCATTAATTTTAAATATATATCCTATTTAAATAAGAAGATGAATTATGATATTTGATTTTTTTATTATATCTTTTTAAGACAATTAAATAAAATTTTATTAATAAAAAGTTAAAAGTTTAAGTTAGCCGGGTTTGATATGTAACCTTCTACCTTAAAACATATTATGAGTATTTTTTAAAAAATAAATGTTAACAAGATTTGAACTATTAATTTTTTATTATGAGAGATATTTTTATTAAGGTTTTTAAAAAAAATTAAAATTAATAATATTTGAACTCATGACTCTCTCTAAGAAGTATTTTTATTGCGAAGTTAATGAAATTCGTACCCATCACTTTTTATTGTGAAATATATTTTTTAAAGTTTTTTTAAAGAAATTAAAATTAGTAAAATTTAAATCTATAACCCTCTTTAGGAGGTATTTTATTTTATTTTATAGATTTTTTTTCAATTTTAATTTGTTGATTCTCATATTTTTAATGCTAAGTGAGTATTTAATTCACCTTTTAAGAATAAATGAATTACAGACACAATAATTTTTTACAAAGCTCTATTCTTAATTTTAAATTAGTTATATAAGTCTCTCACTTGCGGCAGTATTCTCTTAATCAATTTTAAATATTTACTTGATTGATTTTTATATTTATTCATTTATAAAAGAAAATTCATAAAAAAACTTTTTTGCATTGGAAAAGGTAGTGATTGAAATAAAAGTTGATAATAAAATATAAGAGATAGTTATTAAAATTATATATGTATATGTATATACATTTAATTAATTATTTAATATAATAAAATAAGACAATATTTTGCTACCTATATCTTTTATATTTTTTGATGTTTTTTTCCTAAATATAAATAAATCAGTTACAATAGAGTCTTTTATTATTATTATTATCTATATTTAAAATTAATTAAATTAAATTAATTGAATTTTTGCTCTATTTTTACACAGTGAATGCATTTTATATTATTTTTATTTTACTTAATTTAGAACATGTTTGCCTTTTTATGCAGGAAACTGTTTGTAGGAGGACATGAATCGGATGAACATTTATGACCAAGGGCAATGATGTCCGAAGAAAATGTTTCAGGGGTAATAATGTCCTTATACACGGAGCGGCGCAGTTTAAAAAGGCAAGCAATGAAGGAGAGATGGATAAAAACGGCGATTGCGTGGCATGATACGGTGTCTGGCGAGACGCACCGCCTCCGCCGCCGCAGTCGACGGCGGCGGCCGGCGGCCATGGCGGCGAGTCGGAGCTGCGATTCCCACCATGGAACAACGGCGCAGGGATTACTGCCTGGGAGTGATGCTGGACGGCGTCGACAGGAGCTCGGAAGCATTCGCTCGCAACTCCGAGGCCATGGCGGCGACGATGTCCCAACTTCACACCCACATCGATAGAGTGCGGGTTTCTCTGATTTTCTTTTCTATCTTGTTTGTTTGTTCTCTTGGTCCTTCTTCTGTGAGGAGGATTTGATTTGCGCTTGGTGTGCGATTGACGCCAAGTGGGATTAGGTTCTTCGCGGGGGCGGCGAGGAGGCGGTGAGGAGGAGCGCGAGCCGGAACAAGCTGCTTCCGAGAGAGCGGATTCGTCGGTTGCTCGATGTCGGATCGACGTTTCTTGAACTCTCCCAGGTTTTGTAGTCATTGCCGTTCTTGTTCTAATGTCGTTAACTTTGTTGTGTTTCTAATAACACCGTGACATGAAAAAATCTATGCTTAGATTTGTGTTTTATTCATTTGCGTGCACTTTCTTATGCGTACTTTCGAACTACATCGTAGCTAGTTTCTTATTAATAATAGTTATCGTTTGATCATGTAAAATTTAATCTGCAGTAGCCTTTGTGTTTATGCATTGGAATTTGTAAGGTCCGGTAAAGAAGTCGCTGCGATTTGCAAATTTACAAAGTTTGAAAATTTATGCTTGGATCATCCTTGAGTTCTATGGTTTAACAATATTGCTGCGTTAATATCACTGAAGCTTGCAGGTCATGATTTGTATGATGAGCCGCTTCCATCCGGTGGTATCATTACTGGGATTGGGCCAGTTCATGGGCGGCTGTGCATGGTCGTAGCAAATGACCCTACGGTGAAAGGGGGCACGTATTATCCGATTACTGTAAAGAAGCACCTGAGGGCACAGGAAATTGCGTCCGAATGTCAGTTGCCATGCATCTATTTAGTTGACAGTGGCGGTGCAAACCTTCCACGCCAAGCTCTAGTTTTTCCGGATAGGGATAACTTTGGAAGAATATTTTACAATCAAGCTCGCATGTCTTCTGAAGGAATTCCCCAAATTGCTTTGGTGTTGGGATCGTGCACTGCAGGAGGGGCTTATATACCAGCAATGGCTGATGAAAGTGTGATTGTCAAAGGGAATGGGACAATATTTCTTGCTGGCCCACCACTTGTTAAGGTCTGTCTAGATTTTGGGATTGGCTTAGTATAGTTGTAGAAATTACATCAATGTTGCGGCTAAATTTAATTAAAAAGAATTTTATCATAACGTTTGCTTGAATGATTAATTATTAAATAGATGCCCCTTACCATACTAGGTTATTTCTGAAAGAGGAATTTTGGTAGGCTGCTACAGGAGAAGAGGTTTCAGCTGAGGATCTTGGTGGCGCTACCTTGCATTGTAAGGTCTCAGGAGTTTCAGATTATTTTGCTGATGGTATCCCTCTCACACACACTCTCTCTCTCCCTCTCATCTTGTGTACACTCATGCTTGACAAAGTCAACGTGTATTATGATCTTACGTTTTCTCATTCTCATTGCTTTTGGTCATAGATGAAGTGCATGGTTTGGCCATTGGTAGACAAATTGTAAACAATCTGCATATGTCTGGAAACGGATTGCCTTCCATGTATCAAGCCTATGATGACCCTCTATATGATGTCAAGGAACTTTGTTCTATTGCCCCCATTGACCTTAAGCAGCCTTTTGACATTCGATCGGTAATTGCTCGTGTTGTTGATGGGAGCAGATTTGATGAGTTCAAAAAATTGTATGGAACTGTGAGTGATCATATCATAACATTTGGAATTTTTTCTTTTTTTCTTCTGGTTCATTAAAAAATTTTGTACGGTAAAAACAATCGACCAATTTTTTTTCTGCAGAGCCTTGTGACAGGATTTGCAAGGATTTTTGGGCATCCAGTTGGAATTATTGGAAATAATGGGATCTTATTTGCAGAATCTGCGTTGAAAGGGACCCATTTTATTGAGTTATGTGCTCAGAGGAATATCCCATTGATATTTCTTCAAAACATCACTGGCTTTATGGTATGGAAATTGTTTTGGATATTTGCATATCTTCCAGATTATTTACTAGTGCACTGCACAACAATCAGCATGAATGAACTTGTCCTTTTGTCTTATATATTAGTGTAGAAGTTATATTCAAGATTCTTAGAATAATCTTTTTCTCCCTTGGTTAGTTTTTGAAAATTCTTCTTCTTAAGGCATTCAGCAGTTATTTTGAAATAAATGAATTAACTGCTTCAATATTTTGGTTCATGGATTTGATATCATCAACATGTTGGTGCTCTGTTAGGTACTTAATTAATTGGATCATCTTATAACCTTCAATTAATTTTCACAGGCTCATCTAGGTCCTCTTGTCTACACAGTTTATGATATGCTTAAGCTCATGACTATTGTTATTTTCTTATAGTTCAAATCCTTAAATTGATGATGTCATCAGGTTGGTTCAAGAGCTGAAGCGGGTGGCATTGCAAAAGCTGGAGCAAAGATGGTGATGGCTGTCTCTTGTGCTAAGGTTAGGAAAGTCAATTGATGTAATACTTAATAATAGAATAAATAGGGTGACTAGTGAAAAGAAATAAGAACTTTGAAATTAAAACCTAATAATTCGTTATTCAATCAACCTATTTTTTACAATGTGGACATCTTCTTTATTGTCCAATTAATAAAACCCTAGTGTTAGAGTGGGTCCATGGGCTTCTATCCAAAATGATTAGCCACTTTGGAAGGCGTAGAATCCACATATATACAAGACACTACCCATCTTATATAGAGATGTGAGACTATTCTAACACCTAATTTTACCAAATCATAAAAATACTCTAAAAATAACTATGAGTATTATAAATAAATAAATATGACTTAAATAATAAATATTGCTAATATAAGATGCATAAAATTAAGTGAATATGATGCACTACATCACTCATGGTGAATGATTTATGGAGATATTTATATGTTCTCTTGAAGTGCACATCCTCCCGGTGTTGGATGCCGAGATTTCTCCATTCACCATAATAGATATTGTTTTTGTTTTCTAACTTCCCAAAGTATGCGTCGTTGGGAAAGATGGGCATGGCAAGGAAGTTACTTATCTAAAAATGTCCAACAAAACTTCATGTATCTTGTTACTGTCACTTATGGCCGAGTAAGTTAAAAGGAAAAATAAAAGACTAGTTTTTTAACTTAATTGTCATCACAATGGTTCCTTGTTTAGGTACCGAAAATAACAATCATTGTTGGTGGGAGTTTTGGTGCTGGAAACTATGGGATGTGTGGCAGAGCTTATAGTCCTAATTTTCTGTTCTTGTGGCCAACAGCAAGAATATCTGTCATGGGTGGTCCACAGGTAATCCTAGATATGGATGAATGTTTTTTTAATAAAAAAGGAAAAAATGTGTGACTAATATTTTTGATGGTTTTATAGGCTGCCGGTGTCTTGGCACAGATTGAAAAGAGTAGCAAAAAAGCAAGGAATCCAGGTACAACTGCCAATAATACTGCACCTAGTTGAATTGCTCGTATAAAATTTTTAACATTGGTCAAAACAAGTTAAATCGTTACCACCTTTTTATTATTATATAATATATCACAGTGGGCCAAAGAAGAGGAGGAAGCCTTCAAAGCAAAGGTTGTTGAAGCATACGAACAAGAAGGGGGCCCTTACTACGCAACAGCAAGATTGTGGGACGATGGGATCATTGATCCGGCGGATACGAGAAAAGTTCTAGGCCTCTGTTTATCTGCTTCAGTCAAGCACGAGAGAGAAAACACAAGGTATGGTGTCTTTAGAATGTAATGTGATCCTTCATTCAACTCGTGGCTCAAATAAGGAAATTGATCCAGCACGTTGTTAAACTGGCTCCTCACATTATTAGTTAATTCAGTTCGATTTGCGGCTCATTTCTCTTTGTCGCGTGTACATTATAAGTGGCGAATGATAAATATTTGGTTTGAATAAAAACAGATAACGAGAAATTATAGCCGAATAACGAAGAAATAACATGAAAACAGAATGCGAACATTTTTCTACCTATGAGCTAAGTTAATAAAACATTTTTCAACCATGATTTAGTCAACTTATGTTGCCTACGCTTTTGAGTATCCATCAGTTGTCGGCCGTTTAATGATAAGCCACTCTCTTGGTCCATGTCAATCAATAATCCAATACCCTTTGAGACAGACTTTCGAATGCTGACTGCCAAAGTGACCATCTTACTCGATGTTCATCTAAGGTATGGATCGGCAAGTGACGTTTTTATCCACGATTAACAGGATGGAACATTTTCTCATTATGCTTACATCACGCGACTTATTTCTACTATCTTAAAAAATTTCGGAGCATATTTAAAAATTTCTTAATATCCCCTGTAACCCGTGGCTGATCCGTGAACAATGGCAAGATAAAAATTACGTTGCTCGATAAAAAATGCAGCTTTATCGATAACTAAAGCTTGATCATTGGTTTTAAAAATACCTAGCATCAACAACAATAGTTCTAATTAAGACCGTATTTTATAAATTTGGCTGTTGAAGACGTCAGGGCCTGCCATATATGATTTTTACAAAAATTAACTTCGTGTGGACTCACATTTTCAATTTTGCACATGGAGAAAAAACCACTTAAGACGAATTTCAGCCATAATTTAAAAATATGAAGCTGTTTTCGGAACATACTAAACTATCTAGTTTATTGCATTACGAAGCGTCGACGCCTTTCAAGATGAAGTAACACAATCTTCACGTCCCATGAATTCATCAATAAGGCCTGTACCTCCAATCCATTCTCGACGGTCTGCTCGTGCCAAAACTCCCATAGCCTCCACCCCACTGCACCAAAAACCAGGGGTGAAAACATGAGAAAAATAAGAAGCCTACAAATGATAAAGACCATCTAACGAGGAACCACTACAGCAGGACATGTTGCTGCTTCATGAGAAATGTAGCAAGAATAAAAAGATAACCCATCTAACGACGAACCATAGACAATCAATAGTTAGGATATTAGTTTTGTCTATTCAACAGGCAACTTGGCCAATCAACAAGAAATGTAGCATGCAGGAAAGTCAAAATCTGGTATTGGACAAGGAAAAATGATAAACAGAATAACTAGGGTAAAATACTATGTTCCATCCAAATAAAAAGTCTAACCAACTAATGAGGCTATCAGTGATTGACATGTTCATGAAAATCACCCATCTAAACTATCATCAAGACAGGAGAAGATGGTACCCGTTCAACATTAAGTGCACTCACGTCGTCAAAATCCAAGCTTCCATACATTCTCCCATAATTTCGAACAGGCCCATATCCGCTAAAGGACTCTGGAGCATCAAACATGTAATCACCACCAGGGCCGGTATCATCCAAGGGTGTTGCAGAATCAATTGCAACCTAAATGAATAAAAAAAAGTCAGCTGGGTTATCAGTTCAAAGGCATTTCATAGAATTGTTGTGTATTATTTTTCTATATCAAGAGTTAACTAATTGAAGAAATCTTCATATACCCATTTAGTCAATTAAAAGGGTGGGCTGTCACAGGAGAAAACCGTTTCAATGCAGTGACATGGTTTGCCATTTCAGAGATATATCGGCCTGAAATTGGCCGGTCGTTAGGTTTGGCAGGTTGTTGAAACCACGTGCGAGGATTTGGTTGGTTCGGCTTCCAAACTGACCGGACGGAAATAATCAAATCATGTTCGGCAGCTGGATATCAAAACTGAAACTGAACTGACTTATTCCGAAAACCAAACTGAAATATTTTGGTTGTCGGTTCAGGAACCAAATAATCCAATTGAATGATAATTTATCAAAAAAAGATTTATTCAATTATTTAATCATAATTATATAATTATTTTAGTGAAGATAATGAAGATAATTATTTAATAGGTAATTCTAAATATCTATCATATTAAACAAAAAAATCATAAAACTATCCTAATTTTATGATAAATCATATAAAGCATAAATTTTATAACATTACCTTTAAAAAATTCAATTATTTCAACTAATTTTGTTCGGTTCAGTTCTGGAACAAAATAGCCACATGGCATTCGATTACTACCCAACCGAAAATCGAACCAAATTAGCTCAAGTCTGAACCAAGTTGTTAATTTGATTTCGGTTCAGTTCGGTTTGGTTTTCACCAAAATATGCTCACCCCTAGCCAAAATGCCCAATCCATAAAATAAAGAGAAGGCTTAGCATCAACAATAGTAGATGTATTAATATCAGCAACATAGAAAACTGACAAATCCATTTAAATAACATGGCTGTATATTTGTCATTTAGACAAAATTGCCCTTATTATTTAACTATTCGTCTAATTTAATGGCTCATACTAAATGCAGTTGACACAAGTGTATCCACTATTGCTGATACTAAGTTTTCTCTAAAATAAAATCCGTGCACATTAAAGAAACATTGGAAGTGATCACCTTTCAGACAAAACATGCCAAGAAACAGTGAAAAGGAGAGAAGACAAAGGATGTACGATATGAAGAGAAAGGATGTGATACAAAAGAAAGGGAGGGGAAAGATTTGGTCCCATTCCAACCGTCGGGATCTGCTTGCCAGTGCAAGCGCCAAAAGGATCTTTTCACCTTTGCCGTTGTTGGGATCTGCTCCCTCTCACCGTTACCTGCTCATCATCACAGCGCCTGCTGCCACACTATAGCCTGCTCGCCATCTGCTCATACCACCTTCGGTGCAAATCACCATTCATATGCAGAGCACCTATTTACTTAACCCACATTAAATGTTTCATTGAATTCATTAATTTTTTGTTGTTAATTTTTAATAAATATCTTACTTTGAGTTAGCAATGTAAATCTATTATTGTGTGTGTGACCATCCTTGATGCAAATTAATCATGATCGCATGCTTATGCATTTAGATGCTATAAAATAATCCTCCTTATAACTATTTATTTATAAGCATCACAATTTTTTCTGAAAATTGCCCAAAATATCTTGGATATTTCGGCCAATCGGACATCTGAAATGAAATTGAAAACCAATATCACAAACCTTGTGTAGCAAATTTTATCTCTATAAATCAACAATTTTAACAAATGGATACCGTGACTTAGTCTTTACTTATCTATTCTATGTTATTCTTATCTGTTTGTTAGTTGCTGTAATCTTTCCTTGTTTTCTCAACATAACTGTACTTTGAATTGTCCATATATGTCAGTAGTATACTATCTGAAGTGTGAATTCCACTTGAGTTTTTAATCTCAAAGCACATTACATTCACATCAAAGTTCAAAGAATCTCTGCAAGTAAAATAACTTCTCACTAGCGCCTAATAATGCCATAATATACATTTTGACAGTTGCTACTCATGCAAACAGGAATTCAAAATGAAATCTATATTGTGCACCCTATTGATATAAGTTTCTTGGTGCATACCTGTTGACCATGAATTTCATGAGGCCTGCGAGAGACACGATCTGCTACACCATCTTCAGCAAAAGTGACAAAACCAAAGCCCCTGTGGCCTGTCCTTTTTGGATCCTGAAACAGGTACACAAGTTATTTTTTAACAAAGGAAAAGGCATAAAATCATTTTCTCCCACATCTGTGCCATTCCACTAAATAGTGCTATGAATATTACCTTGGGAACATAAACGTCTAAAATGCGACCAAATCTGCCAAAATATTGACGCAGATCTTCAGCAGTGGCCTCTTGAGGCAGTCTACCAACAAAAATTTTTTTGCCCATACCCCGACTTGGCCCAGAAAACCCTCCAAAACAGTTAAAAACACAATCAGATATTCCTTTAAGTGTCAACTGGATTTATTTGACAAAGAAATTTGCACCTTACTTCCATAAGCTGATCCTGGATGGTCATAAAGTGTAGGAGCACCAAGCGCTGCATATCTAGTTGCAGCTGAAATATAAGCATCATACGCACCATAACCACCATGAGATATTCTGTTGGGTGGTGGCCTGTAATCGTCCTCCTAATAATATTTCAGTTAAATTTATATTCATGTAACATTATGTAAATTTTAGAAATTTAAAATAGAAAAATGAAAAGGTATTATAAAACCTTAGGTGTAGCTCTGTCAACTACTACTGTAGAACCTCCCAAATCATGAGTTTCTGTCATTATTCTGTCTACCGAATCTGTGATAAGGTAGCAAAATGTCAAGCCAAAAGGAAATACATGGAGAAACTTCTACGACTTTTTCCTTGTAAAATGGATTGCAAATAATTAGAAGGATATACTAACTGCAAAATTCACAGAAAACAGAAAGACTCAAACAAAATGAAATCTAGCTAACTAAGTTATAACTTTCCTACTATGGGGAAAAAGCACAAGTAACTAGGATGCCCTAATTATCTTCAGATTTTACACCTCCCAAAAGGTTTAATAGCTTGAAAGAATGATGTAATACAACTTTTGGAAGTAAAATATATTTCCTTTGCCAGTAGGGCAATTATTTGAGATTAAATGAATGTAAAGAAAAAACAATCATCTGTGACATTTCAATTAAGCAAAAATGCTGAGATACAGATCTCATAAGATAGTAATCACCCTTAGAAATATTGTTAGCCTTTGTCTCATTTTTTTAACATTACTATTATTAAAGAAGTATCTAAAAAGGCTATCTCCAATATAGACTGCAAATGAAAATCCACGAAAATGAATGCTATAACATGATATATAAAGCAGATTAGCATCTTGCAATCTTGCCAGTCATTTTATAATAAAACACACAAACGAACCAGCATTAGCAAAGGTGATGAATCCAATCCCGCGATGCCCTTTTGAGCCATGTTCCTGAAATTCATACCAGATAAATAGCATGTCAAAAAGTTAACGAGACACAGCTTTATAGCATAATTAACACACAAGAAACAAATAAACAATCACCTTTGGCATGTACAGATCAGTAATCTCTCCGTATGTCTCAAAATAACTGAAGAATAAAACAAGGTTAAAAAAAATCAAAATCAGATGATTGAAATGACATTATTGACTTTAAGAGCAGATAAAGAACTATTGCTCCCAACCTTCGAAAGGCAGTTTCTGTGACAGTTAGTGGAATCCTGGCAACAAATATTCGAGTAGCTTTCTTTGCTGATGCCTTCATTTCTTCCTGCAAGAAGCCACTTCAATAAGCATAAGGGAAAAGAAATGAAACAGCAACTAACAGAAGTAGAAATAATCATATGAAAAAAAAATTAGTCATGGAAATTTTCATGAACAAAACATGCCAAGATACGCTTCGTGTTAAGGAAAAAAGCCCCATAAGCTTCAAAACAAGACTGGGTAAAGAAAACTGAAGAAACAGATTAATATCAAATGTTTTACTGAAGGCTAATGACTGAGCAAAAATTACTTGGAAGATTACTAAGCCTAAGCCATAATCTCCTTATAAACAAAGAAAAGTTTGATTCGTAATTTTTTAGAGCAAATAGGGTATTGCAATAGACAAATAAACAAGCATCAACCCAGTAAAAAATGATTTCAATCAGAAAAAGAAGAGAAAGTACCCTTGGAGTTGCAACTTTCACCTCAAGTATTCTATTCCCAAGGATGTGCTCATTAGCCAGAACACTCTGACATTGAAAGATAATAAAGATCAAACATCAAAAAGTAAGAACTTATGAAGTTAGAAATAGATTTCTATGTCCAATGCTGAAAGACATGACTATCATTACAAAGTCTAGTATTTCATATTATCTTTCCTTTATTATACATGCAGTAAATTACATTGCCCCTCTAGCAAGTAGAACAGACCAATTATTCGCAAGCCTAAAACTTGTCAATTCACAATTAACGAAGGGTTATCACAATTTGGGTAACCTCGTCAGTGTTAATCCAAACCTGTAACAGTAGAGGTTAACATCAAGCATCAACTAAGATTACATAGTAACAAAATCATTTAAAAGGAAATATGTCAGAATACCAAAATTTTTACCCGTTTATAGAGTTATGTAAGGGGAAAAAAAACTTTAAAAAAACACCACATAGGACATTTTTTCCCATTCATCAAAAAAATGTCTACATTAAATGATGATTGCGGGAGAAACATTAGCATGAATCCACCACACAAGAGAAAAAGAAAACACCAACTCTTTCATTGAAGCATAATAATCACAAAGGTGACTAACTACAAAGGTAACAAAAATAGTAGTAATAAATAAACAATGGGCATACCTTTGCGTCCTCCAATGATGAGAAGGTTACATAGCCGAACCCACGAGATTTGCCACTGTGACGATCCTAAATTTCAACAAGGAAAAAAAATTATAATCACTTCTGACAAGAAATTTATAACAACGAGCAAATTATTAAAGGATGCAACACATTCAAGTAACATCAATTTTATCATACACAATTTCAATTTTGACACGCAGAGAACTTTAACATCAAACCCACCCATCTATCATCAACAATGAACAACTTACAATAATTAAAAAGTTTCAACCAAGGAGAAGCATTATACCTAAATAACCAACATAAATAAAAAACAGACATTTCTTAGGATTAAACAACCACCCACTCAAAAACGAAAAAGAAAAAAAGCGGCAGCATCCAACATGCTCTTGATTTGGCTCGTCTAAATAACCGGTTCCCAGTTTCCTTTCAAAGGTACAAGCCATGGCCTAGGGGCATAGTAGAAAATATGACGAATACCTTCATCACAATGACATCCTCCAATTCCCCAAATTTACTCATATACTCTCTCAACCCTTCCGTATCCACATCCCAAGGAATCCCAAGAACCTAGATGAAAGCAAACATAGTTAAAATTTGTGAAACAAAAACAGCTACACAGATGGAAAAGAAAAAAACGAAAGAAAAAAAAAAGATAATAAAAGGAATACGAACCACAAGCTTCTTGTCCATGTTCTTGGAAGCCGATAATGGCAAAGATCAAGGGAAAGAAACGGGTATATCTCACCTCACACACTCCGCTCAAAAACTGTGACCACAAAATCCACACCCCTCTCACACCTCTTCACAGTAATCTCCCTCACCACACCACAGGGCCCCTGCACATGGAAGCACACACCTCTTTCTCACACACACAGAAAACAATAAAACTGTAAATGGGCGCGAAACCGAGGAAGAGGGAGCTCCCCGGGATCGCAGAGATGCAGAGAAGAAGACGAAGAAGAAGAAGAAGGGGACGAGGAAGACGAAAGATGGCATCTTGGAGGGGTGTAGCGTAGGAGAGGGGGCGCTCACTGACCTCTCTTACTCTTTGTTGCTCTCCTCCTCCGGGACCGATCGAGGGTTTCTCCGTCACGGCTCGGCCGCCATGGCCATGCCTGCGGCTCGAGCTTTATCATCACTGTTTGTCGGACGGAGGCACGGCCTGTTCGGTGGATCCGAATACCCGCTATTCGCGAAGGACGGAAATGGCCCCCGGATGACCGGTATTATTATCTGATTTGTTTATATAATTATTTTTAGTTCGGATAGGATCCGGGTTCGAACTTGTTTGATATATAAAATATATCGATCTATTTTAAGTATGCCTATATTATAAAATTATATTTTAAGTTTTCTAAATAAAATTTTAATTTTTTTCCCACATCTAAGCTTATTAATAAAAAACTCAATACTTATTTGTCATTAAATGTAAGAGATTTAATAAATAAAAAATACAACAAATAATAAAAATTTAAATTATAATAGTTTATCTTTTATTCGGTTAGAATCTATCTTTAAAATCAATCAAAATATATATCATAATACACATCATAAAATTTATGTGAAGTATAAGTTGCACATGACGTAAAATTTTACCTATTTTATATTAATATGTATAGTATTTAATTTTTTTATTTTTGTTTAGAAAAAGGTTTATTAGAAGAGAGGCATTGAGAGGAGCTCGGGGGAAAAATAATTTTATACATCGAGCTTTGATCTGGCCGTCCGATTACAAGGACGACCCAGATCTATTGTTTTCAAAAAACCAAAAAAAACTAAACTTTGATTTGGGTTGTTCGATTACAAGGACACCCCATATCTATTTTTTTCAAAAAAAAAAAGGCCACCAAGCGGTCATGCAGGCCACAGGCGTCTGCTGTCAGATCTAATTGCCGTCGGCCACATTCAGCCACGAGTGGCCTTGTTTGGCCGCCCACCAGCCAAATCCAGCCACAACCAAAGATCTTGCTGTTGTTGCAGCCGATTGCCCCTCCCACGCCGCAAACGCCCACGCCCCGCTGCTGATGCCTCTATCTAGTTGTGGCCGCAGCTGATCCCTCCCTCCCTCGCCACAAACACCCCTGCCCGGCTGTGAGCACCTCCGTCCAGTCCTGGCCATGGATGATCCCCCCTCCAACGCCATGGACACCCCCACCCTGCTACAGCCCCCGTGCTGTTGTGGCCACCAACCCTCCCTGCTCCACCTTGCCTTTGCCCCTCCTCTACCCCTCCCCTAATGCAGATGCCCCCGCCCCGCCGCGGACTCTCCTCTTCCCCGCTCCCCCTCGACCTCGCCCTTCCTGTAACACCCCAAATCCGGTCCACGCTCATGAACCGAACCGGCATGTTACAGGCCCCGGTTAGGTCCGCTAACCCGAACCTAACTCATGCGGATCCAATCTCGGCGTCTTAAGATGAAGATACGATCCATCATGAATGAATAAATGTGCAAAATCCTAACATGGTACTACATGAATGACATGCCTACCCCGCTCCTCCCCTCCCCTACCGCGGGATGCCCCAATCCCCCGCGTGCAGTCAGCTGCTGCTCCCCTCCCCACTTCCCTCGACCTTGCCATCCTGTTGTAGTGATAGCAGGGCGCTGGAGGTGTTTGCAACGGGGTGGAGGCATCTGCAACAGTGGGAGGAGAGGAGCGCGAGG
Organism: Piper betle; assembly: GCA_033002965.1. Taxonomy (NCBI): domain Eukaryota; kingdom Viridiplantae; phylum Streptophyta; class Magnoliopsida; order Piperales; family Piperaceae; genus Piper; species Piper betle. Next base: position 2,196 of record JAURVB010013359.1, on the reverse strand, counting down.
TAGAAGAGGGCCGGAGTCGAGGTGTATTGGTGTAAAACCCGTGCACTCGTGTCAAGGTTTTATAGTCTAAACCTGTCAATTCCGTAATTTTCAGTAGGGTCAATTTCAGAATACACGTACCGAACTATGATCGATCTTATGTTATGAACCATGAGAGTCATGTGTCCCTAAGTATATGATGATAACGTAAGTAAGACAACAGCAGAAATGAATTATAAGAATATATGAGAGTAAGCTAAAAAAATTAATTTATTTTAATTAGATTGTAGAATTATTTTTAGGCCGAATAATGCATTAGGATGTGTTACGAGCAGTGTAGGTGGGTTATTAGTTATAGAGCATGTTGTAATGTTATGATGTGTATTATGTATTATGTTTATGAGATTTTTCTCATTTTTGGATTTTTAAGAATTAATACGAGTTAATATTATTTTTCACGAGTCGGAGTCGAGCCAAATTTTAATTATGAGACGACCACTCATTTTTCTCCCCGACCACTGTTTTCTTTCCCCGACTGCTCGTTTTCCCCTGACACCTATTTATTCCAAACCTCTGACATTGTCACCATCTAGTTGCCACTGTAAAACCCGTGACTCGAGTCAGAGTTTTAGTACAGTGAACCAGTCAGTTGAGTCAAGTCAATTTCATGAATAGCATGTTGAGTTGAGGCCAGCCGTGAGTTATGAGCGATGAGGGGTTAGGTGTACCTGAATATATGATGATAACGTTGAAAAGATGGTAAAAAATGAATTATCAGAATATATGAAAGTATGTAGTATTTTTCTTTTTATGTATTTATCATTAGGACACGTTAGATCATATTCGGGTGGTTATTAGTTATAGAGCATGTCTATAGATGTTGTGGTATTTGTTTTATTTTATGGGATTTTTTCATATTTTTTAAAAAATTTTTTAGGATTTATTACGAACTAGTTATTTTGACTCGAGTAGGAATTGAATCAATAATTATTCATGAGTTTGCCACTGGAGTATTTCTTCTCCTCCCGACACTCCCTTGCCCAAACCCGGTTGCCCCCACCCTGTGGTTGTCACCACCGACGCCGCACTACTGCTGATCGACACCGACTCGCTTGCCGTGCTGCCCCGACTAATTGTCTTGCCGCATTGACGCCAAAATCGCCTCAACAAGCTGCGACGCTCCCCCTGTCAGATTCACCGCCTGTCTGGGCTGCGCCGCCGCCACCATGACGCCGACGACCACCACCTTGACCTCCTCGACATTTCCTCTACCCATCACCGCCGCCACCGTGACGCGACGACCACCCCTAGACCTCCCCGACATTTCCCCTCTACCAAGCGTCCGCCACCAAGATCAGCCGTGGGCTTGATCCGGACAGAACGACCGCTAGGCCGAACTCAACGCCGCCGCTGCTGCCCTTGCCGTCACCTCGCTGGGACGAGCTCGCCGAGCTAGGGCTACCCCCACCCCAATTGGCCCGCCGGAACAGTTGCCGAAAAACCGTCGGAGGTTGCCAAAAATTGCGAGTCGCGAAAGTCGTCAGAAATCCACCTGGTTTTCCGCCAAATCCTTCCCATTGAATCCTATCGAACTTAGGACGCCATAGGGTGCCTAATTCGAGCCATGAACCGCATGAGGTATAATTTAGTTTAATTTAATTATTTAAAAGTACTGGTTATTAGAGTTGCATGCTAGAATTGGTGAATTGTGTGTTATAATTCTATATATATATATATATATGTGTAGATTTGATTAAGAATAAAATATAAAATTTGTTTGAATTGAGTGGTGTTGAAAATGAAAGCTAAGAAACTAATTAGGGTAATTAAGTGAATGAACATGATCTAATGCAAAACTAGCCTAATTAGACTTGCTAGAATTGACGTAGGTTGATGTGGCTGTGATTGATGTACAATAGACGTATACGTGATATAGGATGTGTAATTGTATCATGAGCATACATTAGTATTTAGTTTTGATATGTAGGTACAGAGTAGGAGCTCACCGCCTAGGCGCGAGAACCCGATTAGAGCTTCGTCAGGTCAATTTAGGACTCGTTCTCTGATTTATGCTATTCTATTGTGTATTTGATTTATCATATAGCCGCAACTAAGTGGCATTTTATTGGATCCCACTTAATCCGGGCCATTTACCAATCATATTTCCGGATTAATAACCCTCAAGGATGAGATCCCTCGAGTATGTTTTCAAAAACA